>JAPZDZ010000005.1:6231448-6267178 GCA_029783805.1 Acanthurus tennentii
TGTTCAAATTATTAACCCCTCTTTATTGCTTTTCATTTGATAAATCTTAAAAGTTTTTGACTGCAGGCGGCTTTATTAACAAGCAGCAGTCTTTGTTTTCTCAGATTTTGCTATTGCACTGTATTGTTTTGTTGGGCTGTTCTGTAATTGTGCAGCATTTTTCAAACTCTTGAGTAATAAAACTTAACTATTCCCTTGTTTAAGGCATAATAGAGGTTCAGCATTGGACATTGATTTTGTTTGCTGAGGGATGAAATATGTATCTAAGAAGCAAAATTATATAAGTGTTTATAAATAATTTTGCAGCATAGAAACAAATCTGTATAACACACAAGGTTTTCTCCCATTTAAGATCCTGATGTCCTATGTCTACTAATGACAAAACTTGTAAAATGTGAAAATCCACAGGTCCACTTGTTGTCATTAGACATGGCTTTGGTTATTGCAAGCAACAGTACACACAAAGACAACTAAGCGATAGGGCCTGAATATTGAGGATAAGGACCCCAATAAATAAGAGAGGTGGCCGATGGGTTTTGAGTGAATGTGATGAGGGTGTTTTTAACATGTGCTTACAGTGGACATGGACATAACCACTCAGGTCCTAAGAGCTCATTAGAAGTCCCATGCTTAGTTGTGCTCCTGTACATTAATTACCAGTAGCTGCAGTAAATACACATCAGCCAACATCAAATCAATTTTTGTTTGTGGGATCAATTAAATTGATCTCACAAATCAATCACACCTTCTTGGAAAAGTAGGCCTGTCCTTTGTGCTTCATGGAAATTTACAACTTAGGGTTGCACTTATGATAGCCAGTGTTAAATTTAAACACAGGAGGAATTTAACCTTGTGCTTGTACTCTGTTACTTGTACACAAGCACAGGTTTAGGTTTAGGTACCTGTACTTCTTCTTACCAGACAGTGAGGGGTCAAAAAGCCATTGGAGGGGTTCCTAGATGAATTTTGGAGGTAAAATAACCCAGCAAGTGTAAGGGGGAATTTCAACAACCAGACACCCCAAAGGTTCCTTTTATAATGGCCTATGAATGATCTATAATGCATTAGTAAATTATTTAATAACCATAAGTTATTTAACAATGTTTATAAACTCTTTATACAGCTTGGCTCCTCAGAAACAGGTGCTCTCACTTCTGTCCAGTATAATATAGTCAAACAGTGAAAATTCGTGAAAAATATGGAAAACGTAGATTCAGAATTTTTTAGTGACGAAGAAGAGGTTGGTTAGATGTCATTTTGAGACGTTTTAACTCTCTAGATATATAAAAAAAGAAGTATTTAGAGTAGTTTCATGTATCCTAAGATATAAAGAGATCTTCAGTGGTAAATATTTTGACCGCAAGTTTCACTACAGACGCTACAGACTCACCTTCAAGCTACAAGTCAGTATTCAACGAGAACTAACAAAACCCATCCCTCGGGAATATCAAACCGTGTCGTGATTTTAATAAGAGTCTTATTTCTCCGCGTACACATTAACAGAGACAAATATTTGTCAGGAGATAAACATACCGTTGCTCATAACGTGGGCTGCTCCGGTGCGTTGCTCCAGTGACGCTGTGTGGCTGCATCAGCGCGTGCTTGCAACGCGACAGTTCGCAGAGAGACGGTTTCTTTTTCCCCCCGTAACCGTTAAACACCACAGCGGGTCTCACGTACGCTCCAGGATGGAAACTAAACCGGTTATCACCTGCCTTAAAACCCTCCTCATCGTATATTCCTTCGTGTTTTGGGTAAGTGGTCTTTTGCTGTCTATATTTTTTTTTTCTACAAAAATAACAACCCTGCAGAAAACGATCGCAATCCATCGGCGTGATGAAGGGCTGGACAGTGCCAGCATCATCGACGAAATCATGCTGTTGTTTGAATATATTTACGCTAAATGGTCGACAGCGCTAGCTTACCGCCGCTGCTTTTAGCGTTTGAAATATGATTTTTGTCGTCTTCTATATTTTAATTTGTGCTAAGGGGGCACACATAAATTGGATACTGGGCGTCAGTGGTGTGAGTACAAAGCACACATAGCATCATGGTTGTTGTCAGTTAGCGCGGTGGAGGATGTTAACATCACCGCAACGATTTAGCTCTGTCTTATGGACGTAACTGTCTTTTAAACGTAACGGGCCTTCTCCGGTCGATAAGGCCCATTGTAAAGCCCTTTTCTGACCACATACTGTACATTTTGGGTCGTCGCTATAGATTCTTAAAGGGACCTTGCACGTTTTGTATACAGATACATTACCCGATAGAAGTAATGGACTCCCAGTATCACCTGTTCAAAGCGCCTTAAACTGAGTGTCCAGAAACACTTGAATGTTGTAATGTAAAGCAAATATGGCTACAATTCCCCCGGATCTAACATCTGTTGTACTACCACTTACTACCAGTTGTTTATTTGTGGACTTTTAAGTCAAGGGGTGCGGCGATGTTAAATACGTTATATTGAAGGTGGGCTGCACCTTGCAGTTTATAAAATTATCGATGAATTTGCCATTGATTCCTCTGTTTTAAGGTAGAAAACGGTGTAAAATATTCCCATAACAATTTTAAGAAGCCTAAGAATGTGTATACAAACCAGCAGTCCAGATCCCAAACATTTGGTTTACTAAAACATAAGGCAAGGAAAAGCTAGAGCCAGAGGGGGTTTTATACTTTTGCTTGATGAATGACTAAAATGTGTGTTAGAATTGTTGTCAGGGTTTTTAATTATTTTTTCACAAAAAAGGTAATTATTTTATTGATGCAGTGTTTTGACCTACAAGGTCTCTTTCAGGCAAAAATCCATATAAACACAGAACAGGCTATATACACATGCAAAAATAAACCCCCAAAACACCATTTCCACTTACAATTAGGCATCACTTAAAACATATCAACACCCACATATCATTTATAAGAAGATCACATTTGTGGAGCTTCAGTGCGTGGACACCCTCTCCTTTTCCTTCGTGTGCTGTTTTTTTTATGCACCTGTACCCACTGCCCAGTTGGAGTTAAATGTTTGCACTGGCCCTTCTTGATATTTTCTTCATTGATAACACATACTGTATAATGGAGGACCAAAATCCTGAGACACGCCCCACAAAATTATGGAAAACAGCACCACAAGAGCCTCAAATTATGCCAAAGAATTGAATCAATGCCTCTGGAGGATTGTTGCAAAGCTTTGCTCGGACTTGAATTAATTAAAAACAGTATTCACAATACTAAGCAAGCTTGGAGAACAGAATCTGCCCATGTTTTCCCTGTAATTAACACTTTTAATCATTAAGTGTCTTAAGGATTTGAGGTAGTGGATCACCCAGAAAGCATCTCTCAAGCTAAGCAAATTTGTTTAAGGGAGAAATACCTTGAGCTTAACTTGAGAGGTGAAATGGTATCTCTTCTTCCCTGCTTGGTTGCATTGGTTTAGATACGCCTTTGTTTGCCTTTCAATTACTGATTTATTCTTCAAATATGATCCAGCATCTATGCAAGCAACAATATGAAGCTAAGATTATATATTAGCATCTAATGTACAACTGACTGACAAACAGTTTAATGAAGTTTCAACCATAACTGTGGCTTAATTGCGTTTATTAGATTCCTGATAGCAGCCAGATATAGCCATGGCAGGGTAAGAAGAGCACATGAAAGAGATTTATTAGATTATAATTATTATTTCTTCATAATGTGTCTAGGACCTGAAAAGTACTTTCTCTGCATTCACTCCAAGCTGGAGGAAGTGAAAATAGCTAAAATAGTGCCACATGACCTTATGTAAACCAAACCAACCCTTTCAAGATTGCAGAAAAAAATCTTGGTAGAAACGGAACTGAAATCAACCTTTGTGTCTTGTGTTCATTAAAGACTTAAAAAAGGGAGAGCTGTGCTGTGTTTCACCCTGCGCTGCAGACATGTACCAGTGCCACAAATACAAACTTTTATATTTAGTCAGGATTGGGACGTCTCTTAGCGCTCCTTCACCTCCACAGCATCAGGTTTCAGATGTCTGAAGTGCAGGAGAGTCTTACAGCTCAGTGGCTCTCTTCAGCCCCGGGGGTGAACCCGGTGCCAGTGAATCGGGGAGAGATTCACTGGCAATGAGTCCGAAGTGAAAGAGCTGCCTCAGTTCCGGGCCTCGGTTTCACTGTCATCAGCTTGTCGTGGCGAATAATGTTCTAAGTGTTAATAGCCATGTTGCTGTGGTTTGCATGCGCACACACAGGACGGTTAAATGCAGAGCAGGTGGTGGAGTCTGCGTGGTGTCCTCGCCAGCATATTTTGTCATCGCACCTTCTGTTTCTTTATTAGGCTGGATGAGGGGAAGGGAAGAGGGGTGACCTGTTTTAAACTCTGTGCTGTAACCAGGGTGGCCGGCCTGGCATTGAATTTCAAACAAAAACATGCAGGGGGGGGTACTACTCAGCCCCAGCTAGGAAGAGGAGGACAAAAGGCGGTCTGAAGCTGTTTGGGGATTCAGCAACACACAAGTCTAGATGACATGGCCCTGTTCCTTGGACTTGATTTCCCTGTGGGCTTTAAAACGAACACTTAAGCATCTACAAGATGATCCTTTCTTTGTATGCGACGGCGGCTCTTAGGGGACCAGACATTTTGCTGCTGATGATATAAACAGAGGACTGTTCTCTTGATAACAGTCCCATGCTTTGACTCCTATAATCACTGTTAAAAGAAACAGTAGATGTCATTCCTGATTAATTAAATCATCAGCCTGGTATCCTTCATTTCAGCCAGACAAGACTGGAAAGAAGGGGTCCTTCACAATAGAGCTGTAATGATTAGTCGAATAATCCATTGGTTGATTATTAGAAGATGAGTCAGAAGCTGTTTTGGTTTTCTTTTTTAAAAATTTTTCAGCAAAAAAAGCCAAACATCCTCTGGTTCTCACTTGGCAAAAGGTGAGGATTTATTGCCTTTCTTCGTCATATGTTTGAGTTGGACTGCTGTTTTGATATCGGAAGACGTCACCTTTCCTGTGGGACGTTCTAACATTCAGCAGTGTAATTTGTCCACGATTGTTAAACATTTTAAAACACAAGAAGTTATCTATTAATTAATAGTAGTTCATTAATAGTTAGTTGATTATATGATAGCGAAATTAACCATCTGCAGCCTTACTTTACACTTCATTACATTAGTTTGGCTGACACTATTGCCCGGGATATGGTACTGCAATTTGATGGTATTTAACATAACATCTGTTTACTGTTTACTCCCCAGTATCTGTCTTTTAATATTAATGTGTGTTAGGTCAGTGGTTCTCAAGCTTTTTGATGTTTTACCTTTAAAACCCATCTTAATTTAAGGTCTTAGTGCCCAAAGGCAACCACCAGGGCTGAAAAATGAAGCTAACATGGTAGTGAGAAAACTTAAGTCTGGTGAATAGCCACTTAAGGTTGGTTCCAAAAGCAAGTCTTACGGCCCCATATAAAAATGCCCAGGCTTACAGCGGAAATTATGTACAGTACAAAAACCCTTTGAATATCTGTAACTAATTCACCAACGTAAAGTCACTTATTTAAATCATAGTAAGGCTCACGGTTGTGCATAATTAAGGATGAGGCCGTCTTAAATGACAGCAGCCGCCTGTTGTCTGCTAGGGTTTAACACTGTCATTGGTAGCAAGGCATATCTTGTCCGGCTCCACCGTCTCTTCCAAGTATAGACACTTCTCTGTCCAAAAGAACAGGATGGCAACAGCTATAATGCCAAACTCAAGGCTTCAAAATGGGTGGTTGACATCACAGTGGCTCAGAGTGGTTCCTTCTCTAATTTATTGTCTATAGTATCAGAACATTTTTATACATATTTATAATGTGTGGTGATTTACATAATACATGTTTATATTATATGAAAGTCAGTGCCTTGAGGAACTGCATCCCTTTTGAAACCAGAATACTGGAAGGCTAAAAGAAAATCTGATCTATTCCGGCACATGCCAGCTACAGTAGTATAGGGAAAAAAAACAGGATGAGGATCCAGATAAAGAGATTACAAAAACATTCAACAGACAGCCCTTAAGATGTTTTCAAATAGGAAATCCAGTGGCTCTTAGTTCCCTCTTTGTGATTCTGCTTTATCAAATGTCGTGCCACAGAAGATTTATCATCTCGCCCACAAATTGTCAATAATACCCATTTTTACAGGTTTTGTTTATGTAACAGAAACCACAGCTACATGTTTTCGCCATAAATAAAAAGAGAAAAATACATTAGCAATATTGCTGTGAGCCACAAACAGTTGACAAAAAACAGAGTGGTTACCATTTCTTTATTTTAAATGTAAATCCGTTTTTAAGTCTAATATGACAGTAAACTGTATCATCTCAGGCTATAGTCTAAGCTTGTTGTTTCTGCACAAGCTACTATTTAGTGTATGTCAGTATGTGCTTTCTCTTTCATTTCATTTAAAATTTTTGTGTGTCATAGTGTTGATATGGAAATCAGCATGTGGATGTTTGCATGAGACATGACTAAGTTCAACAATTCTCACTGTGTTGAAGTCGAAAAGCACTCCTTAAACCTGACTGTACTTAAAGTGCAACCAAGTTTAGAACAATACAGCAGTCAAAAGGACTGGTATGCCAGAGACTGGTGAACCTTTGCCCGATCATTATGTACACACCCTGTCAACAGGGCAAAGGGTAAATGTTGTTTACACAGTCATTAACCTGCAGACTATCAGTAGTTTAAGCTTTATACTAGGAGGGAATGTGGCAGCGTACCTGTATCCTGAAAAGCATTTATCATTTACATTTTACATAAAATGACATACAGAAGTTATTAAGGCTTTAGGACATCGTTGAATTGGACTTGGAACCTTTATTCAAGAGCACAACTGGTGTATGCTTCCCACTGCTGTTTTAGTCATATTGGCTCATTTTTTTCTGAGAGCTTCTTCTCATCAGTCTTAAAGGCTGCAGGGTACACAGAGACATTCTGTACAGACTGCTCCCTCTCTAACCAAAGGGCCTGGCAGCAGGACGGAGAGCGGCCTCCTCTTGGAGGGAAGGAGTATAGTATGATGACTTGGCCCTCGCTAGAGTCAGATCATCACCAGCCGTTCCACACCCCGCTCTCTTTCCAATGCCAGCAAGACATACCCAGCTGAGACACACGCCGCTTCAGCTGCCTCGTACAACACGCTCTTTCATCCGCAGCCTTCATTTGAAATGCTAAGAGAGGCGCAACAGGAGGAAGCGTCTCGCCTCGGATCAAAGAGCTTCTTTGACATGTCCTCTTTCTTTTCCTCGCTTTTTTTTCTTTGTGTATGCGTGTATGTGTGAGTGCAGGCATATTCATAAAGCAGGTGATCGCTATCCTGCACTCCAGATAAATTTATGTCTTCTGTCTCTCGTCTCCTCCTCCTTACTCTAATTGCTTTCCTTTCTTGTTCCACCTTGATCCTCTTTCTCCTCCTCCCCCTCACCACGCTGCTAAAACACAGCTATTGTGATATCGCAGAAGTGCAGAGATAAAGGCCTGTTCGGTGCTTTCATTCTGTTCCCTGTGCTCTCTGTTTTACATCCGTCTCTCCAACCCCCGCCCTCCAGATTACAGGAGCCATCCTGCTGGCAGTAGGAGTATGGGGGAAGTTGATGCTGGGCCCGTACATCTCTCTGATTGCCGACAACTCCACCAACGCCCCGTACGTCCTCATTGGCACCGGGACTGTCATCATCGTTTTTGGCCTGTTTGGATGCTTCGCCACCTGCAGGGGAAGCCCATGGATGCTGAAGCTGGTGAGTCGTTGCAGGAGGAAGGGTGTGGTGTTATGTTGCAGCTGGAGAAAAGAGTGTTGTGGATGCTGATTAATTAGCCTCAGGTAATGTGATAAAGGGAATAATGGCTGACCTCTATCCTGTGGAGAGGGATCAGAAAGCCAATAAATGCTGCAGGGCACTTTGTTCAGTTAATGGTGGTCAGAAGAGAGTGTTTGAGTGTGTGTGTGAATCTGTGTCTGTATGTGTGTGTGCAACACAGGCAATTTATACAAATCTAAGGCAGAAGGGTTTTATGCAAACTATGCTTATGTCCCTTTTTTCTGCTCTCTCTTAGTATGCCATGTTTCTGTCACTCGTCTTCCTTGCTGAGTTAGTGGCTGGGATTTCTGGATTTGTGTTTCGCCATGAGGTCAGCTTGCAACACACCATTTAACAAATCTATGAGTCCAATACTGTGTAAAGCACTTTTACACTGTTAACCTTTGGGATTATATGCCTGTGCTGCAGATAAAGGGAACCTTTCACAGGACATACACTGATGCAGTCCTCAACTACAATGCTGAGGATGAGGTGAGCCGTGCTGTTGACAACTTGCAGCACAAGGTAAGTCCCCATGACACAGAGTCATCACACAGCTAATAAATTCATTAGCAGCAAGCCAAAACACAACCCTGAATCTTGAAGGTTTACTTTTTTTAAGGATAACATCAGCTTTTTGTTTTGATTTGTTTTGTAATAGCAGGAATTTATTCATGTAAATGTAGCCAAAGCTTGATATTAACTGTCCGTTTTAAAGAATCCCTCTGCTCAAAAACTCTTAAAAAATAAATCATTGCACTACAGAGTTTCAGGTTTTGAATATCTTTTTATTCGTTTATCATTTTTTATATAAAATTCTCACATAATATTACAGCTGCAAGAGAAATTAATGGCATTATCATAAGAACAAAGATTAATGTACACATGAAAAATTAACATAGCTAACATTAGCTGGCTACATTTTCACCAAAAGTACGAGCAACTTACTTCAGTAAGCTATGCTTCTGGAGGCCTGAGGCGTTTTTGAAAACGTGTGTCAGGTTTTCGGGCTAGCACAGCAGCACTTCATCATGTAGCTCATGTATTTTTTAAATTTTGATATAAAAATGTGGCAAGATGGGGGCAATGACTGTCCCTGGAAGCTGTTTATGTGTTCAACTTATTTATGTGGATGACATATTCTTTCATTACAATAACCAAGGGCACTGAAGTTTATTTTGAGACATTCCCAATGGCCCCCACTTAATGTGCCATTTACTCTTATTTGATTAGTGTTGCTAAAAGTTATTGTGCCCAGGTGTTTTAAGAAATTATTTTACATTTTTGAATAAATAAGCTATGTGTTTGTGACTATTTTTAGAAAGATTTATGCCTTTAATAAGACTTAATAGGTATTTGGAAGTCAAAACCTGCCAAGAGAGATTTTACTTACTAAACATACTTATTTTGTTTTTAAAAAAATTAACCAATGCCAGCCTTAAAAATAAAGTCTCATCTGTTCTTAATACTCCCTTTTCTGTGTATATCCAGCTGCGTTGCTGTGGAGTCTATAACTACACCAGCTGGTTTGGCAGTACGTATTACCCATCCAATGGCATTCCTGCCAGCTGCTGCTTTAACTCTTCTGACTGCAAAACAGAAGACCTTCGCAATGCAACTCTAGCCCCAAGCAAGGTCTACCACCAGGTCAGTATGTTAGTTTGTATTTTCCAACCACTCCCCTATCTGCTGCTCAGTACTTTATGTAGATCATGAAAATTTATAAAGATAGTGACTGTATTTGCATCTTATTGCACCTTCACTCACCTTTTCAAATCACCTTCCTCTTCCATACACTAACCACTGCCTCAGATAATCTCCCAGATATCCATCTTGCCCTTAATTTGCACATATAACATGCCCCTATACCCTCTGCAAACTAACCTGCCCCCTGTTTTTCAGGGCTGCTATGAGCTGGTCACTTCATTCATGGAAACCAACATGGCCATTATTGCAGGAGTGACATTTGGGATTGCTTTCTCACAGGTAAGAACTAAAAAAAAGTTCATGTTTTGCAGGTGACGGTGTGCAAATAATAGGCATGTACAGCATCAGTAAATTACATGAAATAATACCTTTATCATTGAGATATGATTACTAAACACAAAAGATCAACAGACAAATTATATTCCTTTTTACACTGTTTGCTGTCAGAAAATCACTACTGGATAACCTAATGGAAAAAAGAGACACTGTTTAATAAGCTTTTCTTCTGGAAGACATTCTACATACAGTGCAAAAGTAAATGTGTTAATAATGTACGTATCAATACGTATACGTATTAATATGTATCAAATTCCTTTTTATTGCTTTAGTTTCAGGGTCCTGGTATTTTATATGTTGACTTACTGAGACAAACATTGCAGAGACATTGTTAATGTTATCAGTAAGACCTGTGTTTTTACTGCTGTGTCAAGTCAAAATGCTTGCTGTGAAAAAGGCCCTTAACATGATACAAAAACCTGCTTAAAATGCCAGAAGTATTTCCTTTCTATGAATTGAAATTATGCTCTAAATTTTTCTGCTTTTTAAAGAAATGCACAGTCTCTTGCCCTTTTTTTGTTTTTCTTGACAAACACATGTATCAATGCTGGAGGGAGGAAGGACATACTAGTAGAACTTTACAACAAAATTCAGAACTCGGTAGTTTTCACAGAAAATGATATCTAGATTTCAAATGTTAATCCAAATATTTTTGAATCCAAAACAAGTAATTAACCACAAGGCTTTTCTGTGTATCTTTCAGCTGATTGGAATGTTGCTGGCCTGCTGTCTGTCCAGGATCATCACAGCCAATCAGTATGAGATGGTCTAGCTGATGTGACGTGGCAGGTGAGAGACATTTAAAGAGGCACACTCACATACAACTCCAAATGTTAAGAGTTAAAGCTGATTTACTATCTACAATTAATAAATTAGTATAATTTAAACAGTGTCACTTGCAGTAAAGAAATCATCTCCAGAATTATCACCAACTCTGCATTTCCACTCATTTGTGCAGAGTGTTTCAGCATCTTTCAGGAAAGAGTTTGTTTGATAGCAATGACTTTGTAGTGTTTTGGTCTCACTGTTCTCATTAGTTTTTTTTTTTGTAAAAAAAACTCTGGCAAACCTCCTGTGTGCCACCTGCTCAGCACCAAACATCAGATAAACAAAGTAACCTAGTAGTGGATCATATAGCAGCTAAAGAGCCAGATGTTGGCAGAGTTGGTAGAGACCAAAAAGTGTTTAGTGTTATTCCTGGTGTCGAGTGGATTTTCAAATTACACACACCAGAAGATTAAGTCAGAACAGAGGACCACACACTTGGTGTTTGTACTAAACCATTTCGCAGTGGTTATCCAGGGCTGTTAGAGCTCACAGAAACATGTGTGCCAAATTTGTAGATAGGCAAATGTTTGTTAACATTTGTTGCCACAACAACTGTCAAAGATGACAAAATGTCTAAGTTGTTTTTTCAGCTTGTTCCACTTCCCCAAGGTGCCATACAGTCAAGAGCTTCAGGTTCAATTCATACACCACTAAATCCTTTTGTCCTTGTGCTTGTGTCCTTTTAGGGAGATGAAGAGAAGAAGCAAGAAAGAGCCTTGACACATGACAAGTAAATTCCCGAAAAAAAAAAAACTATCACATGTCTGTATTGGAATTTACCTCCCTCCGTCTCTCTGCCTGTGATCTTAATGTAATATCTTAATGTATCTTATTGTAAAGCACCATTCCTTGACTCACTGCTGTTGCATCAAAACGTTCTATATCACACATCCCACTGCTGCTTGATGTAAAAGTTGCTCATTAGCACATATCTTGGATCAGTACAGCCTACAACCTACAACAAGCAGTTACACCAGAGTTGTCGGAGTTGACAGCGGTGTTGGTCTCAGATAGGCAACTGGATGCAACTTGAACTGCTTCTCAGTTGGTTGCAGCATGCTTCACCGACCGTCATCAGAGGACCACTGCACACCTTTGTACAGAATAACATTACTAAAGCTTGAAAGTACTACTTTAATAGATAGGTTTAGTTTTGCATTTGACTTTGCTAACGCTCACCATTGTATATTCCTATGGTTGTGACATTTTGTGAACTGAATCTATGTATTGAGGATATTTTAGGTTTATATGAAAAATAGGGAAACAGGCAGAAGAGAGAAAAGGGAGAGCTCTTAGAGAGTATTTGAACCTGTACATAGGGCACAATATTTTTTTTTTATTCCTGATAATTTACCTCATTGCAGATAATGAGATCCGTTGGACATGAAAATTATAATTGAGTATCAGTTGAAACTTAAATCTGGGATAAATACACAACAACATGAAATAAAAATTAGGAACTTCAGTGTAAAAATCCCTCAAAACGCTCCAATATGCACTAAATTACAGCCTTTACACACACTTCAAATGATACTAAGTGCAACTCAGATGTTTTTTGGGGAAGAAATTTATCAAGGTAAATGTAAAGAAAAGGTCAATTTGTCGTGAAATAAATCTCTTTCAATATAGACTGAAGATCAGGTTACAGCAGAAAATGCTTACCAAGCAAGCAATGTATCTTGGTTGCTTAGGGGAGAGTAAGTTTACTCAGTTAATTCAGAGGTCAGACTTGTACCAACTCCTGTTTCAAAACTGTCTCAAGCCATCCCTGTTGTTTAATACAGTTAAAACCCCTGCAAATGAGGTTTAATAAAAGTGGATGATACAACAAAGCTAACTAGCTATAACAGCATCCTCAGTGTTGGCAGTCTTTTCCCGTAGAGGTCAGTTTAATTCATGCATCTATTGTCAGTACTGTCAAGACAGCCTGCTATTGGCCAACTGTGAAAATTTGCTTAGACAGAAACAAACTTGACATTAAAATTTTCAGATTTACTTTCTTTTCCTTAGCAAATCCACTAATTATAGAGATTTAATTGAATTTTACCACTAAATTTACCAAGTTTAAATGGTAGTGAAACCCGTCGGTTTTAGGCGCTCAGTTCAGCCTCAAGGGAACAGTGTCTTTAGCTGTTGAGACAACCACACCTGAGATCTATGAGAGTGATGAGATCCGATGAAAGTGCAGATGAAAAGTGACGTAATAAGTTGAGCAAAGAATAAAGAGGAGACAGCAAGAAAGAGGTTAAAATCCTGCCAACCTTTACAGCTTCACACACCTTGGCAATCTGAAAAAATAGCTCCAAGTCTGACCTCTTCTGGTTAAAGTTCTTACCCTGTTTCAATAATGTAGAGGTGTAAATCGACATCTTTGTTGGGTGTGGTGACAGGTGCAACAAAATACAGATTCTGCAGGCTTGAAATTTTTCATGACAAGGTCAGTGAAGCCCTGACTTTCAGCCTGTCAGTGTCCTATCAAATCATGAGGGTCAAGAATTGTTTTTTTCTGGTGGGATATGATGCCAGCTGTGTTTTACAGTGAGAGAAGGGGACATTAGAGATGGGCAGGACTCTAGCAGTGTTCATTTAGTATTTACAGTATTCTATGTATTGCATAAACATGCTACCATCATCACCATCATCTGTAGATATATATTGGAAATGTAATTTATATGATGTAACGTTTCTCATTCTAATATGCTACCCAGTATAAACGTTGTGTCACAGTTTTGATTCTGCACTCTGTACTGTTAATCTGTATTTGTTTGATAGTTTATAGGAAAATCGCACTGAAAAAATAATTGTGGCCAATGTTTTGTTGAGAGTAATGTGCAACATCTAGCTGTTTCAATTTAGATGTATATTTATTATGGTTTGGTTGGCATTAAGTTTACAGTTTCACCAAGTGATTTTCTATCTTTCTGTCTCTGTGAGTGTATGTGTGTGTGTGTGTGTGTGTGTGTGAGAGAGAGAGAGAGAGACGTTGTCTTTATTTTTATTTGTCTCCCAAGCCTCGAGTGTCCTTTTTCCTTGAATGACAAGGTGTGTGTGTGTGTGTGTGTGAAAGAGAGTGTGTATAGATTCTGTGGTTTCTGTTGTGTTCAATTTTGGTCTGTATTTTGTTGTGGCTTTTCAAACCTTATTGCTTTTGAAGCTGTAAATTTATTTAGTGAATGTATGTTTTCGAAAACTCTGAAACTTATTTTTCCTTCCCTTAACTGATATTGTCCTGTAAATACTAAGTTGTAATACCATCCTGCTTACACATGGGGTCACCAGACACTCAAAAAGAACTGCACCCTGCTGTCTACTATTGACTAAGTCACCATCAGTGGTCTTATTATCAATAAATATACAGAATAACAATTTCTTGGCATTTGTTCATTTTGCTATGATGGGGACGGCTTTGAGCATCTGAAATTGAGGCTCACCAGTTGTCTTATTTCATGCTTTTGAAGTAAAATTAGGAAACTTTATTACAAAGAGCTAATATATTAGCCAGGTTATAAATAAGTAATCTTTGCTGTGTATCATTTGAAAAATATAAATAATGGCTTTTTGCTCTTATTAATCAGGACAAATAGTATTTAGTGTCAGGAGAGTTCAGGTTAAAGGTAAAGGCATGTTGTGAGTAGGCTAAGTTTTAAGATGAATCAAGCAGCAAACAATGAGGAGAAAATTCCGAGTAGGTATGCTGTCAAATTCTCAATATTACAGCCAAATGATGGGACTTTTAGATCAAGAGTTTGACAAGAAGGTTTCTATATGACTTGTCAGTTCACAAAGCACCTAATGCTGTGACGTCTATGCATTGGCTTTCCTATAAACATTGTTTTCCTTCTGCTCAGTGGGGGGAAAAAAACCCTTGTTCATTGTGAGTTGTTTCATAGGTACAACTTTAGTATGATTTGTAAAGGTCATTTGTTTTCCGCTCCCTAAACATCACATCCCAGCAGAGTATGTCTTACAGAATCCATAACAATACATGTTTAAAATAAATAAAAATATCTACAATACTTGAACAAACTGGCTACAAAAAACAAGTCCACGCAAGTTTTAAACTCTTGACGCATTTGAAAGACCATTCTCAAAGTTAGAAACACAACCAGATATTGGGCATCTGGTAAAATTTGGCAAGTAGACAAGTTTTTATTATAATTAGAAGATTGAGAGACAGACAAACATAAAATAGATGTTGTAGTAGCTTATCCTATGAGAGAGACAGATTGGTGCTATAGTGCATATGACCACAAGCTGCCACTGAGAAACAGGCATTGCAGAAACAAAACAGAAGAGAAGACAGTGTCTGCCAACAGAAGGTGAAGAGAAAGGAGCATTTTTATTGCAGCCTGTACGAAATCATGGGAGTCATTTTGTTTTGCCAAAATACAACACAAACACCGAGAATATGACACACCGTCAGGGCACAACAAATATTCATTATTTACTTGAGAAAACAATGGCTTTGTCATAGAATGAGAACATGAGAGTGCCTGAAGGAAAACAAGCAGAAAAACACTGACTCTTCATTTAATCAAATAGCCCATGCTGAGCCATTCATTGATTTTATTTTTCAATTATTTTTAAAGCATTATTTTTTAATATAGTATTGTCAAAAGTAAAAGAAAGATCATATTATCTAAATCTATGACTCTTTTTTCTTTTTTTCTTTTTTTAATGAACACCGACTGAAACCTCCGGGGGGTAGTTTACTTTATGACATAACTGAGTACCATCGTCGTCCACATGATGGCGCTTGGGTATCAGTGCAAAACGGAGCTAAGGCGAGAGGAGCCCCGCGTGCGTGTTTGTGTGTGCGTGCATGCGTGTGTTTTTGTGTGTGTGTGAGAGAGAAACCACACACACACATCCTCCGTCTTTCTTCGTCCCCCTGTTCCCCTGCGCTGCTGCGGGCTGCATCGGAAACAAGGCCGGAAAGGCAGCGCGAAGACGGATAAGAGAGGCTGGAGATCGCGCCAGCCGAGCTTGCTCCAATCTCGTTAAGGCAAATTACCGGCAGAGCGGCCCGGCAGTGGGTCCGCTAATGGAGCGTGCGTGCCGCTGGCTTCCGCGCCCTGCCTCCCCCCCTCGCCCCCGCCTCCCGAATACACTTAATGGGTAATAGGCTAGAGGGAGGCATCCACCGGGGAAGCGCTATTACTCACACAAGCACACATAAACCCCGGCCTCAAGAGCGCACGGACACGTTCAAGTGCAGCCAGTCTAATTATAGTTAAATTAAAATACAAAATATTCATGTTAGCTCATTTTTTGACTGTATTAATGTGGGGGGTTTTTTTAGACAAAAGCCTTTTAATAGCCTGAATGTTTTTCACGAATGTCATTAATTAAGCAGGTGAGATTGCTCGGACAGTACCATTGGTCAAATCGTCTTTTTCAACAGGGCAATTTAGGCTACTGACATGGTTTTAAGCAGTCTGCCTTCGACACACTCCTCCGAACAGGAAATTTTGAACAACATCTGATATTGACCTCTCAACTTCTTTGTACTCATCTTGATCAATAGTTTATGAAAATAGTTATTATGCACTTCAATATAAGTACAAAGGCCTATCCTTTTTTTTAATAAATATCCATTCACCTTAAATAAAGGTGAGCATACAGGTAGACCTCTCTATATCCATATCTTATTCTTAAGCTAATCTAAAATTACTGCATTTAATAAATTTTTACAGGTGTAAAATAAATTTCACTTGCTCATAGTCTCAGGAACTAAATTCTCCTCCAATGTAACATTTTACTTTTATAACATCTTGAGAGTCACGATAGATAGTTTGAAACACAGGAAAGGATAAAGCATCGATGCAGTAGACCCAGAAATATCTTTTTTCATTCCATGCATTGTTCCTCCTTGTCAAAACATGACGCCTATATTACCCACAGTGCAACTTAACTGCCGACAGTTCAGAGATTTGGATATGTTATGCTAGCAGCAGTTATTGTAGTCTCGAGCTGCTAAGCTGAAGCAGATAAAAGGGTTGGTCTTCAGAGGTCTGGTAAACTCACTTTTTTCTCCATGTCCCCAGATGTTTTTATTTGTCAGACTTGTAGTCTTCAGTCTTCCAATTGATGCTGACTTGAGTGACCTCAAGTGAGGCAATTTACCAGATTTTGCACGGATCCCTCTGGAGCCACAAGAGGCTTTACCCACCTTTTTCACATATGCAATAATACGTAAGACTTGGCAACCTGTCGAAATTCATACTTCAAACAAATAGAGGGATGGCATATCACTGAAGCAGCCCCCCAAATTTCTGTTAACCATAGCTGCTGGTTGCTCGTAAGTTCTGTTTGCTGTGAAACTAGCTGTCCTACCGGTTGACTCTGCTCAGACTGGGAGCTTGAAGCGCAGAGAGGGTGTTGGTGTCCAAACCACCAGCACAGGAGCTTTGGACTGTTGGGAGAACGAGGTTTTTAGGCCTGATGCAGTTGGGGCTCAGTGAGGACTTCTGGCTGACCAAACAGCATTTAAGGGGCTAAGCATGGCCGGACCAGGACCAAACAGAGTCTCAGAGATCAACAAAGGCCAGATTGATAGGAATACAGCACTGAAGTGATGTCAGGCCTTGGGGAGTTAGCAAACCACCCCTGGAGACCTGAGTATAGGTTACATTGGAGTCAGCGCTGACATGCTCAGAAACAAAACAATGAAACTACCTTAGCATTGTTGTACTGAGGTTAGACCGGATGCTACAGTGAAACACTATTGACATGCTAAGTGGTATCATGATAAGACAGGACTGACCAGGTCTGGATGGTTAGCATGCTAATTCAGTAGATACCTTTACAACACAGTACGTCTTTGAAATAACATCATATCTGTAATTCCTTCACACTCTATTGGTAATTTTAGTTAATGTTGATTTTTTTAAAACTAGGAATGTTTTCATATTGTTCCTTTTAAGTGGAGCAACTTGCTGTGACTTCATAGGCCACATGGCTAACATCATATGCGACATCTGAGATCTTTCTGCCATGGCAAATCACTATGTCCGCTGTTAGAAAGGCTGATTGGATGATTCTGTTTCTTTTTGTATTTAGGAAATGGATTGCCTTGGAATAATGAAGTGAACAAACAAATAATGAATAACATTAATTCTGATTCCAGCATTTAAAGGCCAAATCATTTTCTTTGACTTAACATGGAATTTCAATTAGGCTCCGTTGCACAGACTCAGAGATACCAGTATTTAATAAAGCTTTCACTTTCTCGAATTTCACCAAACTTGAAACAAACAAAACCTTAGTGTGAATCCTTTTGAATGCCTCAAAGGACATTCATTTTTCACGTGACTTTGAACAATGCTCAGGTGCCTTTATTTTCACTAAGAATTTCCTCTCTGTGTTTCCACAAAAAGTGTTTCACAATTGAGCTGCTATGCAAGAGTAAGTTTGGGAACTATCCACTTGATTTATCTCACTCAGACTGCTGGAGCCTCACAATGATGTCAGTATAACTCTGGATACATTTTTGCTCAAGAATGTGGATTTTGTGCCCAAACACTTACAGTAGCACCTTTCACACAGCCTAGACAAAGCAGGGATATTGCACTGTTACTCTGCATTGCTGTTCTGCACAAAAGGTACAAAAAACAGAATGGCCGGCCTTTGTTTGTCTTTGAGGCACCAGTGCAGGTAGTAACCGAGTCAAATCAGGGTCTGTGTAGAAAGAGTGAGCTGGTGTGCTGAGTGGATGGGACAGATGTGTGATGTTTTAATGATGGTGTGATCCACGGCTGGTAGATTTACAAAGAAGCTAGCAGCAGCTAGAAGCTAATTAAAGAAGGAAAGCAATCAAAAATTTCTGCAAAAGAGGTGAAAAAAGGTCTGGGGGGCTCCATGCTGTCTGAACGAAAGTGCAAGATCACCCACCATATAACAAGGATGATAAATTTGATAATCAACACTAGGCACGGACGCTGTTGTGTGAGGCCCTTTGTGCCTCACTAGGTTCTTCAACACTGGCATGTCGTCTAAAATACACACTGGTGCATTTGATGCTTGATTCAGCGTAAAAAAACAAAGGCACCTTAAAGAAGGGTCAAGGTTACGGCACTGCTGTGCAATTCCCATGTACAACACACAGCTCTCTTCCTAACACAGAAATGGAAGACATTGTTTAATGACCACTATAAACTGGAGGAAGGAATACAGCAAGAAAAACCTATTTCACTGATCATATTAACACTGGACAGTTGTTTCAAGAAATAGGCTACTTTCTAAAATGTCCCAGAGAAAATACCCAGGAAATGAGAAGAACCCATGAAATGTTGTTGATTTATATTTACATTTTGTTTAAGGGAAAAGCTCTTGTTAGGATGGACTTTTACCGTTTTAGTGTCACAAATGCTACACTGAGTGCTGCTCATTAGGAGAATAATTTGTTTTAGCGAAGATTAGCAGCCTCAAATCATAATGCTAACAGGTTCATGTGTCCCAGTGTAAAAGAAATGTGTTTTCAAAAGGCAATTCGATCGGGTTAGAGATCTTATTAAATCTATTACTTCAGCGCTAATATGATCTTTTTTATGAATTTTATTTTCATAAACTCGGAAGGGGAGCACTTAAACATTTCCCTCACTCAAACACACACTCACAAGAAACATCTTTATTGTCATCCTCAGAGATTCCAGATTTACTACCTTATAAAGCAATATAGCAGCCTGTCCCTCTCCACCCTTCTGTTGGAGATGTGAGTTGTTGTCACTGCTGTTGTTGTAATTGCCGTTGCTGCTTCGCCTCCAGCTTCCCTGCTGAACTGAGACACCTGTGCCTCACACTTTTCAGTAACATGCAGTTGTGATGACAAGTACTAGAGTTCCCACTCAAGCTGCCTGTTTCTGCAGCCCCCCTCCAAACCTCCCGTCCCTCCTCCTCCTCCTCCTCCACACTTCCTCTTACCCCCCCCCCCTCCCTCTCTCTCTCCCTCTTTCTTTGAAGCCTTGTGGGATGATGATGACACCCGCCGTAATCGGTGGATGCTCAGCTTCTGACATGACACACAATCGAGAAAACCCTTCCGAACTGATCCGGGTTTCATTGTTGCATTCAGGCACAGCGCGTCCTCTGACAAGTGGAAGGGCCTCTCGCAGGAGAATAGAGGAAGTCAGTGAGGTGGGGCCTTGATTGACAGCCCTGTTGAGAAAGCAAAACGAGCTCCTGTTCCTATCTGATCTCTGCTCAGCAGTGGTGCACATTTACTCTGCTGACCTGCTTTTTTTCCCCTAACTGGATTGTGCTTGTGAAGCTTTGCTTTTGAAGCAGATTTGGGATTAAGGGGATGTGGATAGAGTGGGACAGTAACAGGGATTCATGCGAGGCAGTGGCGGAAAATACCACTTGATTATATAAACTCAACTAATGTAATTAAGTACAACTCTTAGGTTCTTGCTCTTTACTTCATTATTTCCAGTTTGTGTGGTATTATACTTCTGGGAAATTTTGTGATTCCTTTCACATTTAGTTTACTGCTAATACTTACTTTGAAGAATAAAATTAGGGATTTATACCAAAAATCATTAAGATTAAACTAATCTAATAGTATACAAATGGTAGCTACAGTAAATACAGCTCCTTTACTTGAGTATTTTAAGTCTATGGTAGTTGTTATTTTTTATTCACTTTATTTATTTGACAGCTGTATAGTCTTTCTCATCTTTGATTCAGATAGAGAAATTTTAAACTTATGAAAAAGATACATCTCTTAAAACTGAATTACCCAACGCTGCAATAAATAAAAAAATGTCAAAATTAGTTCCATCAACCTGTTACAACATTAAAATGCTGCTTCAGCTAATGAATCAGTTGAAATAATAAAGTATTGTAATACAACAGTAACAGGGCTGCTCTGCCCACATCTGAATTCTTTGCTTTTAATTCTTCCATGCGGTATTTTTACTTTTAATGGTATTTTATTTCAGCATCTAAAATGCTGCTTTCACTGAAATAAATCAGATAAATACATTATCTGCCACTGGCTTCAGGACAGGGAGTTTTGGTACCAGCACATGTATAAACAAAAGAGATAAAGCAAAGGGAGACGAAAGTAGGATGGGACAGAGACAGAAAGACTAAGTAACCCAGCAGGTTTTGCCGTCTATGTTGGCATTCTCCCCATTCTTGTTGAGCGACAATTTTTGAACAGTGATTCATTCATCAGTATCTGGTACAGACTGTGCCCACAGACAACTCCTCATGGGCACGTAGTATCAATCAGCATTACTTTTTTGCCAGCCAATCCTTCCCTCCCTCCTTTTAGTAATTCCTATGAGCCTATCCCTTAATGCAATGTGGATCTGTTTTAATGTGAATCAGTCAGACATGTTTTGATTGAACATTACACAGATGGATTTCATTTTGTTGACGGTAACTCGGTGAAAAACATGTTTCTATAGTTTCAGTCTGACTAGGAGTGTTTACCAGAGATCAGATTTCAGACTGAGCACTCCACCACGTTGCATGAACTGTGTGAACTATAAACGGTGGGCTATTTCTGTGCAGGAGTCCCCTTGTTTATCAGAAGTTAGAGGGCTGAGGGGAAATCAGCTGTCCAAGCACTGTCACCACATAAAACTGGCTGGTGTAATGGTTTAGTTTTAAGTGTAATCTGAAAAGCTTGTCAGTACTGAGACTGGATTAGAATAAAGTTACCCAAAGGGGGAATAACCTGATGTGTTATTTATCTGTGGGGACTGCTGGTGGTAATCAGTAAAGAGTGAACATGTACTTTTATGACATTTTTATTCCCCGTTTTATCATCATAATTGTGATATAATAACATTAGCAACAAGAATATGTTTTTGGGGAGCCTCACTGATGTGGCACCAAGAAAATTAGGAACTAGGTGGAAATGACACGAAATGCATCTTGGAGGGGATAAGTGGTGGAAAGTAACAAAGTACATTTATTCAGCTACTATGCTTCACTTGAGTATTTCAACTTTGTGCCGCTCTATGCTTCACCTCCGCTTTTCAGAGGGGACTTTTGTACTTTTATTCTTCTTTTTGACAGCTGTAGCTACCAGTTCCTTTCCAGAGTGGGATTTCACACAAAAACGTATGATTCTAAAACATAATAAAATGTCAAATAATGGATTCATATCCTTTTTGTCTTAGGACATCTTATAAAAACAAAGCAGTGTCTACTTAGGACCTGATTTCATGTGTCTATAAACAATGAGACACAGAGGATTTTTCTCTCTTCTAGGACAAACAGATAGACATATCTAAATATATCTTAACATAAATAAACAATATAGATGCAGGAGGACGCAGAGCAACTTTTTTTGCTGCCAAGAAGATAAAATCTGACCTATATATAGGTTTAGCTTTCGTATTTACTGGAAAAAAACAAAGTTAGAGAAACATTTGAAAAATGAGAACAATCACATGGCACAGAATGTGTTTCTAACCTGTGACCTTTTGGAGGGGAGCACAACCCCTGAGCTGTGAACCTCTGATTCAAACAGATAAACAGCATCTGAATCAAACAACCAAACTTTGATTAAAACGAGCTCCACACGTATTCAGCTAATGAAAAGCTACATTAAAGTTTACATTAACAGGGGAAAATGTTTTGCAAATAATACTTGTGTAGCCTCCTCATTTTTAATTAGATTCAAAGCTGGACTTGTAATGGAGTAGTTTTACTTTAATGTCTTGATACGTTCTTCCACCACTGGATGTTACAAACTCAAAAGTCAGCCTATAAATTCGATCAATAACTATGAAAAAGCTTCAGTGCTTCACCACGTGTTGCCTCTGTTTTCTATACACTAGTTGTTCAAAAGTGACCTCTGCATTGGTCAACCATCGGCTTGTCCCGCCTCCGAGAGAATATGCGGTCGTCTGATTGGCTGCACTGAAAGCCCCAGCAGTGGGCTGATGGCTTGGTTAATGAATATTCATGAAACCGGTTAGCTCGGTCAGGCCTCACCCTGTGTGTCTCTCCGTCTGGCTCATCGGAACAGAATGTGGGTGGTGATGTAATATCAGTAAGTGTTTCACCGGAAGATAGGATTCATAGTGTTTAAACGCAGGACAGCGCACCGGACGGTAAGTAACGTGTGAGACGAGGCAGTGTTGACCACTGATCTGACAGCTGTTGTGCTTTTCCTGTAGAACTTATGCTGTTTCATAGGCATAGGCCCAACTAAAAACGCCACCCCTCTTCTAGGAAATGTGCCAAATGTCTCCGCTCTGCTCTGTGCTATTTCAGGTCGTTTGGGTCCAGTTACAACTGCAGTGGAAGAACCGGCCAAACAGGTTGTGGGACCGCCTTTAAAATGAATCCACCTGCATCTGTGGTTATATAAATACGCACAGTTCTTCAGGAAATTAGACTACGAGAAGGGCACAGGCGCTCATCAAGAGGAAAACTTAAGCACCCAGCGCAGCTTGCCTGAATTACAGGACAGCCAATCCCCGTCGCAGCACTTCAGACAAACAGACGCTTCTTTAAGCCGATCAGCCCGGAATTAAAGCAGGGCAGTCACAGAGGAGAAACAAACGAGACGAGAAACTCGAATCTTCGCTTTCATTTCTGTTCCAGAGGGGGAAAAAAACAACTTTCGCCAAGATGATGATGCAGCTCCAAGAAAGCCCCAACCAGAAAAACTCCCTCTTCAACGCCATGAACCGCTTCATCGGCGCCGTTAACAACATGGACCAGACTATCATGGTTCCCAGCCTGCTGCGGGACGTCCCGCTGGAGGAGGACAGGGAGATGAGCTCCCTGAAATCGGACGAAGACGAGGGGGACATGTACAGCTACTACCAGCTGCTCAAGTCCATCCGCAGGGACATCGAGTGGGGCGTGAAGTGCGCTGCGGCAGATGAGAGGCGCAAAGAGAGCATGAAGATCACCCGCATGAACTCGTCCACATCCACCTCCTCATCGGCATCGTTTTCATCCGAGGAGGACGACGAGGAGGAGGACGAGGATCTGAAGACGCAGTTTCAGTACCACCTGACCGGGCTTCAAGGGGTGCTGTCCAAGCTCACACTGCAAGCCAACTCCCTCACCAAGCGCTACAAACAGGAGATTGGTATCGGAGGATGGGGTCAGTAAAAGCTCGGAGGGCACAGAAACTGAAAGCTCAGATGTTTTTTTTTTCTTTATAAGACTGGCTGAACTGACTTCTCTCAAAGGGCCTTTTTTTATGCTGCTGCTGTTAATACTGATGAAATGTGTGGACAAACATCTGAATGGTAGCGAACAGGGCAGCTCCTTTCTCTCTTTACAGGCCCACATGGTGTTGGTCTACTCTGTGGTATTGACTGTAGATGTGTTGATCCTGAAGAAAGCATTCGTGTACATAACACCAAACTCATACCTTTTGCACTCCAAAGTGTTGTACACATCATGCATTCAGCTATGAAACACAGATGAAACATATTTAAAGCGTTATTTAATATATAATTTATTGCCTGAGAGCCAAATGTAATTTCAAGTTGGAGAAGAAGTGGACTGTATGAACTACACGGACCTGCCGTCTGAACCACTCCCTCTGAACGGAGGGGGGATACTGACAAAAGATTTAGCTTCCTCTGTGTGATGTTACTGATGTCAGTGTGTTCAGATGTATTTTGTCTGAGTATGATCAGAGCCCCTTCAACTCCCACATGTCTGTGTCTTTAAATTGTGCTTGCATGGAAGGAGGCAGATGCTTACTGTATAGCCCAGCTGCCTGTGATCTCCTATTGTCCTACATGGCCAATGAACCAGAATCAGCTTATAATATTTCTGCATAGAGAACAATGAGGATTTCCATGAGATGCATTACTGTTATTGGCATTTATTTATGATTATCATTGATGGAAATGTCCATCTGCCAAGAAAGGAAAATGCTTTTTTTTTTAAATGCACCTCCTGCACTGTTTTTGTACTGATGACATTTGTTTCTAAAATAAACTTTTATAAGAACTTACTTTATTGTTTCCTGTTATTATTTCATGAATGTGTGCATGTTATGTTAAGATCAAGAACTTACACTATAGAACAGAGAGCACAAAACTAATGTAGGCTTATTTAGACAGCAAAAACATGGCTAATTCATATGCATCTGGTTATCCCTTTCCTTCATTTAGTGCAATGTGAGTACAGTGAGAGCCTGACATATTTTAAGTTGACAGTGCTATGTCAAAGAGCACATTTTACACATATAGTGGTATAGAGTGTCCTCTGAGTATCTGTTTGTTTTTTCATGCTAAAGTTTTTGACAGCGTAACAATAAAACACAGCTGAGAATGAAATATGTTTTCTTCTGCAAGCCTGACAATCAGACTCAGTTGTCATCACATTTTACTTTAATTGCTGAAAAAAGGAGAGATGTGGGCAGCAATCCAGAAAGTACAGAGTACAAACAGAGAAAATGTTGGACAAAACATAAAAGAATCAGGACAGAAAAACTATTTTCTACATCTCTTCTCAGTAGAGTCTCCAGTTCTGTCCGCTGAGTTTAGATAACACATGTCACCTTTACTTTCTAATCACAGATAACATAAACACTGCAAAGAGTCGCTCTCAGCTGTTGCTCTCCTCTTGTCAGTTGGATGCTGTTAAAGAGGTTGTTTTTCTTTAAGATAATGTTTAATCACTGTTCCTGAAACATCCAGACGTTTTGTTTCAGAATTAGATAGTTTGATCTCTCTGAATCATTTGTGTTTGAACTAACAGCCTTGGAATAAGAACAACGTATGATAGGCAAATTAGATCTATGAGAAAAATCATAGTTTGCACAGCTCTCCCCAGCAACCACCACAACCAACAATAACATACACGTTAAAGAGGAAAGGTAGACTTAAAATTGCCTGCAGGTTGAGGAATGTTGTCTGTCAGTTGAGCTTCAAGAGACAACACCTTGCCTAACCTGAACTTGGAAGCCAAAGAGCCTGAGGAACAGAAGTGGTTTATTCATGATGTAACACGTATAAGACAATTTTTGAACAAATCCAAAAGCCATTCGTGCCAGATATTACAGTCAATCAGACTGTGGGAAGTGAATATTTCCCAGGCCACAGTAGCTGTTTCATGGAATAAACCAGTAAAAAAGGAATGTATTGTTTAATTTTAATTTGATTCACAGAGTGAAAACATTATTATATGTTAACACAGTCTGAGGATATGCCAATTACAGGCACTAGATTCAGTTAAGTTTGCCTTTTTATTTTTTATTTTACTTTAATTCTTCACAAACATGTATTTAGAAGGAAGACACATGCAACAACATGCACGCTTGCAATGTTTTATGTAATACCTCCCCTACAAGTAAAAGAAATAACAAACCTCACTGTTGTTTGAGTAACTGACAGTGACAGCCTAAAAGGGCACTAAAGGACATGGGTGCAGCTGGAGTTTCAGTGTCACAATAGGTCAACAGGGTGCAATGCAACACACCCACTTTCTATTGTCATTCTCTCTCCCTCTCTCTCTGGCACACACACAGTCGCAAACACACTGACACTCACAAACACACAAAGATCCAACAATGAAGGGATTACATGCAAAAAATAATCTTATTGATGATGTTAATTTGCCTTTTCTAAGCAAAAAGAAAAAAAGAGGACACAGAAAGTCACTACAGATCTCAATGTACATGTCACAGTGGAGGCGTAAAGCCTATGTGAATAATTTATGTCAGATCTAGCCTTATATAGGTACACAAAATACTGATATTTTGAACACAACTGTTTTATATAACTTGTTATATTAGATTTTTTAAATGATTGCTTCCTGTCAAAAATACAGGATCCTTTTGCATTTGCCACTCAATACTTAAAATCATTTATAAATTAATCAATTGCAGCTGACTCTTTTTGGATAAACATGAAACAAACTCTTCAGTAATTCTGGATGAAGTTTTACAAAGAGAGCAATACTTCTCAAACATCTTTTAAAAGACACACCTTGAGAAATTCTTTCTTTTCTGTGACCACTGCTGTCCACATTCAGGACAAAGGTGACATGCCTTTGTGCATTTGACTTTAAATGAGGTTGCTTGTTTACAAAGACATCCACTGAGATAAGCCTATCATTAGCCTTAAGGTGGGATCCTTCACTTGAATACAAGTTGCAATACCAAAGTAAAAAAATACTGATAACAAGTAAAGCTCATGCATGCAAAATCTTGCCTCAGCAAAAATAGCATATTTATACTTAGAAAATAAAATGTATTTAAGTATCAGCATAAAAGTATGAGGCCTTCTGAGGCATAATGTGGGAAACACATATACTTTTATAGGTAGTTTAATCTGTAACAGTGCATCATCTCCAAAGGATCTCTAAAATCTGCAAAGTGGATAGTGAGATGGAGAAAAAACAAAAAACAAAACAAAACATATAAAAAATGCAAGCTTATACCAAAACAAAAAGCCGTATTTAGTTAAAACACAACAGTGAAAGATATATCGAAATCTATCTAAAATCTGTAGTAATATGGGATGGTAATTTTTTCCACTCCTAAAGTGTTAATTATGCTCATTAAAGTAAAGTATAACAATGATATACAAAAACTTACGACGAAACAACGTTAAAGTGTAGAGTTTATATGTACAAGTCAGTTCTAAAAAATCTCTGGCCCCTCTGCGACATTTGAGGCGGGACGGTCTTGGTAGATTTCTGTCCCTTTGTGCGCTCCGTAGAAACAGGAAGTAGAGCAAAAGCTACAGCAAAACAAAAACAAATTGGAAGGAAATCATCTCAAAATCGTCGCGATATAAAATGGAGAGTGAAAATCCAAAGTCACTAAGTAACGATTCACGCTGCGTTTTTTTTAATACAGATTCAGAGGACTATCGTTGTGTAAGTAACTAACGTAACTGTAATCTCAGTTTCTGCTTTTGAGCTAATTGGCTAGTTAGCCAACGTTACACGTTTCATGCTTCCTCAAATGTAACGGTACGATTTAGCTGTCAGCTATTTGACAGATTCACTAAATTAAAAGACATGTCGAGTGTTAAAGTTATATTGCAGCCAACCTAAACTGTCTTTAAATAGCCCACAAAATTTGCTGGACTCACTGACTTGCCTGTGGAGGGCAAACATTTTTGGGGTTGTGGTATTCCAGCTAAATTAGACTTAGTTTTTGTACTGACGTTACTCTTTCAGGTAATGTCGCTTGTCGCCAATCAACGTTGTTTTAAACATGAGCACAGGCACGTGCAGACAGTCTGTTTATTATGTGGGTTTGACAAATAAAGATAAGCAAAAATTCACAGTTTATCTTAAAATGATAAGTGAACCCGTTACGCCACATTGGATTTTAAGCTAAATTTGGAGAGCAACGTAACAACAAAAGCAGTAACACAATAAAACGGTGGTAGAAGGGTGTTACTTTAAACACATTTATTTCATTACTAGAGTACGTTTTTTTTTACTGTGTGCTATTTTAGACTATAGTTAGATAACATTCCTGAGGGAAATATCGTCTTTTATTCCCACTAAATGTGTTCACAAGCAATGGTTTCTAGCTGATTTAGGGATTCATTTTCCCCAAAAGATCTGGGATCATTTCATATCATAGAGTACAATACATTACTAAAGATTAAACCACCCCACAGCACGTAAAACAGGAAATATATCCTGCCTAACACAATATGAAAGGATTGCTGACATGTTAAGGCATCAACAATAATACTACAGTAATATATTAACATAACAGTAACAGAGACTATGCTATACAATGAGTACTTCAACTTCAAGTATTTTAAGGGTATTAATCTGTTAGTACAAATATACTTTGCTTAGCTGAAATTTGGATTCTTGGACTTGCATTGTGTTGCTATTTTTTTTAATGTGAACCATCTGAACAATCTGAACACATCTTTCATCACTGTTAATGCTAAGCTGGTTCAATCTAGCAACATGTCAAATGTGAAGCCCTGAGTGTTCAGATATTGTTTGGACCCATTGTTTCAGCAGCAGTAACCCTCTCTGATAGATTTATTTTGTATAATATTAAGAAGACTCATCAGAGAGGTGGCTCAGGTGCTCATTCAGATGCTTGTCACCTTCTGCTTTGACTATTGCAACTCTTTTGTTGCTGAAGTCCCTCTATCAACTACCAGAGCTCTGCAGCTCACAAAAAATGCTGCTGCCCACCTCTCTAACCACTCTAACTTTTCCCACACTGCTCCACTTGTTAGTTTACTACACAAGCACACAACACAGTCATTGTTTCCTAGGGATGCACATTGTGATGGCATCTTGTTCTCGTTCCCTTGGAGTTTGAATGCACTTATAAAGTTGTCTCAAGCAAAAGCGTCTAACAGACGGATATATTGTGACACTTTGCAATGCTGTTCTGTTTGATTGCATTTTACTGTAAGTTGTCTCTTGTTATTTTACTCACGCTAACAAGAGCACTTTAATACAACATGGTGTAATCCAAGACAACACCACCAACCACAGGGTCGAATTAACACCTGTGATGTGATTTCTCAAGCACAAGACTTGCACATTGTGAGATTCACAATCAGTCAGATTACATTGACTTTACAGATGATGGCAGTGTTGAGTCCACACACTGGACTGATGTAAGAGTTTATGATAAAACTTTCATAAGTTTTTTGTGGCTTCACAATCACCTAGTTAGGAAACACTTGGCTCAGATCAGTTTTAGTTTGTGGCTTAACTGAAAGGTTAGGTAAAGAAGCAATGCCGTTTCTGGTGCAGTGATTGTGTTAATGAAACTGAGTAAAGTTAATGAGAGTAGGTGTGTAATTTTGCGTGCAAGCAGCATGAGGCTTCGGGTTATCATGCATGCTCTCGGTATCACGATCTCGAAGAGAATGCTGCAGTAATGCCGTCTCGCCTTGAGCAAAAATCTCTCCTTTGCCAATGATCAATCACTCATTGCAAGCAATCAATCACAGTGACCTGTGAATTGTCTAAGTAACCCACATACCAAAGCAGCTATACCAATTTGGGTTTGTTTAATAAAATCTTGACAAAGATTAATTCAATATTGTCCTGGTTAGGACTGCTTGTAATATATGGGATTTTGCTCACAATTTTCCTTTCTATTGAATGCCATCATCAGCAAAAAAATAACTAGTAATATTTTGGTTGACTAAATATTAGAATCATTTTTCAAGCAAAAATACCAAACAATTCCCAGTTCCACCCTCTTACTTTGTCAGGTGTGATAGTAAACTACACATCTTGAGGTTTTAGAGTGACACTTAAACAAGACAGTCCATTTTATGACATCGCATAGGGCTTTTGAAAATTGTCATTGCCATTTATTTTATGGTTTTTGAACATTTTATGGACAAATTACTGATTAAGAAAATAATTGGCATGTTGATAGTAAATAATTGTTAGTTGCAGACCTAATTACTGTGTTCCTTGGAGGTGAACATATCTTTTTTTAAATAAAACAGGCTGTCTTGACTTTGAGTTAATGCCCCTTTTGGTGTCCTTTTTTGGTATATTAAAGGGATACACTTTAGAGGGCAGCTTATGATAATGTATTTCCCCATGATAACCATGACACAGACATTTTGTGTGTCATGTATATCATGGGGGTATATCATGGGGAGGAAAGTCCATCCCAAAAATAGCATAATTAAGATCTCTCATTCACTATTTATGAAACAATTTGTAATAAAGTGCAGAGTCCGAGTCTTTTAACACTCCTGCAGTTCCATGTTGGGAGCCATCATTCAAATGTAATTAAAACAGTAATAAACTGGTAAAAGGCCTTAGAGGAAAAAATGGCAGTAGTCTGTCTGTCTTGGTGAATTAAATAGTTTCTGTCTGTGAAGTGAATGCAGGAAGCTTACGAGTCTGCAAAAAGAAACTACTACATAAAACCTAAAATCTACTCTGATACATTTAATAAAAACCATTGCATTCATTATCTTTTCCGGCAATAGATGTCCCTGCTTTTTATATAGGGCATTGCAAGACACAGCCCTGGTTTTGCTCCGAATGTTCCTAACGACAAGTGAAGTTGTTGTCAAGTTTCCTGACAAGTAAAGAGACGTTTAAAATTAGACCAGTGATCTAGTATAAAGGAAATAAATCACTAAGAGAACTCTTAACTAAGCACATTTAATTAAAAATTTTCATTATTGTCCGTAAAATTAATGCATTAATGTATTAACAGCCGTTCAAAAATTACTAATTGCATTCTTCAGTAAGTTAAATATATTTTAGCCTAAATGCTGCTGAAGTGTGTAGCACTTTGCCCTGTGCACATCTCTGGTTTTTGCAGACGTGATTGCAGATTATCAAAGTGATTGAAGGCTTTCGCTATGACAGCTCCAAGGAAACAGGTGTACAGCGTTTGTGTGTGAGAGGTCACAGCAATGATGTCTGATTCTTTTCATTCCTTCATTCCATTACTTACCTTGTTTCTCTCTGAGGAGCTCTCACATTGGTTTCCGTTCAATGTTCGTAATGCACAAAATATGTAGAGTGTCAGGTTCTAGCAATGTTAACACACCTGCCTTTCTGTATTTTATTTCACTCAGAAGCATTTTAACAGCCCTCTGTGCTTTATTGCATGTTACAGTGGGTCAAATGCATGCAGAAATTACATCTCATGAGCACTGCCAATGTCTCCGGTGTCAGTATGTTGCAATTTGTTACTTTCTTGGTGCTGAGGTTGCCTGAATTGTGTGGTGCTCCCATTTTATTATACTTCCGGTGCACTTGCCTGCACACACACACACACACACAAACACACAAAAGACACTGTTCAACAAATGGCAGTCTTTTCAACCCAGTAATTTGTAAGCCTGTGATTATAATGCTTGCTGAACAGTGTTTGTGTTGCACTTCTCAAAAAGTTAGCACAGTGCTTTTCTCAAAACAAAAACACATTACACTGAGTCAGTAATGCAGATGTCAACCATAGAGTTTAATATGCGTTGTTAGTTCTGATAAAGTAATGAATTGTTTCTCCTTCACAGGTGTTGATTTTAACAGTGAAACGAGCCACAGGAACCTTCTCTTGTGTAGGATGGTAAATATTTTCTTATTCCTATCAGATAATATTAAAGTATCTAATGTGAGTCACTTCTGTAAAAAGATCTTTGATGACCTTTTCCACAGTCAAAATTGTAATATTATTGTATGAATGTTTGTCAAGGAGGGTGGTGGACAAAGGTTCCTTGTGCAGTTGTAGATTGCAGTTGCAGTTGCTCTTTAAGCCAAGGACTCCCCTGCATCAAATGTTGCAGGTTTTCTGACGCTAATGCATGTTTTATTAGTTTCAGTCTAAACAGGCAATGCTTTAATGGTCAGTGATCCTGCTACAGAATAAAGAATATCAGCTGTTAGTAGAGGCTGCAAGAGAGCCTGCAGGGACACGTGCTCAGGCCGTTACAACGTATTTATGTGCAGTGAGACAGTATATCATCATTAGAACAGCAATTGGCCTGCAATGCTAAGAATCGTTGCCCTCGCAGTCAGCGAGAAACATCTGACCGTCGCCTTTCTTCTCTCCCCACAGCATTTTCATGCTGTTTGTGATCTGGCTGCTTCGCAGGTATCACTCTTTGGCCCAGGTAAATTTGCACTACATTATGCAATATGTTTTGAATTCTTTTTTTTTTTTTTTTTTTTTTCATTTCTGTTTGCTTCATTGCCACTGGAAATATGCTCAATTAGCCATGGTAAATCTTAGCATAATTGAACCCAATTAAAATGCACAGATGAATCAATTGTGGAGTTAATTGACTCATGGTCGTTCTGTGATAATGACTGCTGTCTTTATCCCCTTCTCTAAATGAAGAGATTTGCACTGTGTTCTAGGTCTGTGTACACTGAATTCTATCAGATAGATGTTTTTTTTTCTCTTCAGGTGAATGTGTTTTTTTTTTCATCCAAACAGATGAGTGTTTGTTTGAGTTTTCAGCTTGTGTGGTGTGTTTGAAGCCAGTCGGGCTGGTCCACGTTATCTCCTACTAATCTGCAGTAAACGACAGCTTAACGTGGAGCTCTGATCGACCCTATCACCTCTGGACCAGGTCACACAAAGTGGCCTCACCTCCTACTCTTCCTCCTCCTACTCTACTGCTCCTCTCATATAATATAACCCCCCCCCTCCTTACCTCCATTCCTTTACAAAGGTTATCCATCAATCAATATTCTGTAGTGCTCTCCTGCCCTCCTGTGTTCTTTTTCTGTCTCCTCCTCCTCTTCCTCCTCTTCCTCTGTTGCCTTGGCAGGGTCATTGCTGGACACAAATTGATAATGGGCTGCGTGCGTGTGTGTGTGTGTGTGTGCAGTGTGTATCTATCTGTCTCTCTATGTACCTACCACAGTAACAATTTGTAAACATCTATAGGCTGACAGCTGGCGTTCATCAGAACTACCCCTTCAAAATTCTGTAGGATTCAAATTTTTGGCTCATTTTATATAAATTATCGTGACTTCAGTGTGCATAGAAGGAATTAAGGAGACTCCCCTGCGATATTTTCACCGAACTGTCACTGGGGATGTCATGTGTCAAACTGTCAGCCACGTCAGTGATCATTTGATGTATAATTTGCCCCTCTCTGTGTGAATATAAATGCACCGGGATATTTACAAGGGATGTTTTGTTAGAGAATCCCTTTTCATGTCTTCCTCTCATTTCCACTGTGCAGAAGATGATTCTCAGCCTGACTGTAGCAGCCTTCTTTGACAGCATAGCATATGTCATGGTGAGTTACTCTTGCTGGTTTCATTAAACACACACATAGCAGCTTTTGTGGGTGGGTTGTGAAAATGTTTCCTCGTGCTGTTCTTCATCTCCCTCCTTCCCCAGGGTGAGTCACATCCAGAGGGAACGCTTTGCAACTTCCAGGCCTGGTGGCTAACGTACTTTGGTAAGACGAAACTTAATTAATTACTCACTTTAAACCATGGAGTTGAGTAAGTCAGCAAAGATTCAAGATCATATATCACAGTGGGAAATAACATTACTTTTTTTGAGGCGGTAGGGGGGCTTGAGAGCCAAATGTGCCTTGACACAGAGTTGTTCCAGGAGGAAATATGAACTAGTGAGTGAACTTGTTAATGATAAATGGATTTTTAAAGTAAGTAATCGTTAAATAACTGCTTTCTTCAGACTTCAGTCTCCAGGAAAGGTAAGTAACAAGTCAAGCTTTTAGGAAAACCATGTCTTACTTCTCTTATTGTATCATACTCAATATTATTCCTGTGGTTATATGCTTTCTGTTCCATTTAACAGTGAGTTTATGCCTTTTCTCTTTCATGGTATCACTATAATTTTAAAGTGGAGACTGTTTTATATGTGTAATAGCCTTTCCCCCTGTCTTTTATTACATACATTTTGTCAACGCAGCCTGTGCATCTCTTGCTGAAGCTCTCTAGGGGGAAAAAAAAAGAGGAGGATATTTACATGTCATTTAGACATAGGCCAGCTGCCAAGCATGATAATGCATTGGTTAAACTTGCACATCAGTCAGAACTATTCACACACCCATACCAAGATGACACACCCGAGATGATGGTGCAATAGTCAGGACTCAAGCACCATGTTGTGCGCTCATTGGCCCTTTGCAGTCATGCAGTAAACCGCCCTCAAACCTGACGCCTCAGTGTTTCATCACCGTTCCCTGTATGAGGAGGTGATTTTCCTCCAATGACAGTGCTGGAATCTGGCAGTTAATATGGGTTAAACATGCAAGTCTACCAGCTCTCAGTTCTCAGGATTGTTTTCAACATTAAAATTATGGTTTTATTCGCATTGCAGGTGTTTGTTGCAGGTACAGCTCCTTTAGCCTTGATTAGTTTGATTAGATAAGGATTCTTAGTTAGGACTGGCTGTTAATACGACAGCTCACCGGGCTTGTTTTATTGTTCTCGCAGGCAGACACACACAAGCACGCACACAAACACTCAGATGGATACAGGGTAATGGGCAGTGAGTTAGTGCTGCAGGGGCGGGCGCCTGTCACCTCGGTTTATCATGAGAATCCTCACGCTGAGGACAAACGGCCTTACATAAACACCGGCTGAACGGGCACTTTGTTCTGTTGCGAAGCGCCAAGTCTAGCGGGAGCCGCACAGCACAGCTCTGCTTTTAACTCCGACCAATAAAATTTTATGAAATACGTTTGAAACGGAGGAAGATGGTAGCAGGGGCAGCGTCAAGCTGCGCCGTGTGTTGTCAAGTTACAGCAGAGCTTCGGCTGCTGCCTGGTTATGTGAGATGCCTTTGCCATCGCAATGACAGTGATTTAATGTGATAATGACATAGACAGCCAGTCTCCTTCCTTCTTAGTCACTGCACTGTGTTCCTAAAGGTTCCTTGAGTGTAAGAGGAGTGTGTGTTGTGTATATCTGTGTGTGTGTGTGTGTGTGTTTTTTTTGTTTGTGTGTTTGTGTGTGTGGTTGGGGGGGGGGTTGTTGTGTGAAACTGAGTAAGCTGAGTATGTGGCTCAGAAAATCCATCAATGTGACGACCAACCCTGCCTGTCTTGTCAACAGAAACGTACACACATCCACACAAACACACACACACACACACACTCATGAGGAAAATGGCTGAAAATGAGGGCAGAAAAGAGAAGCGAGCTTTCCAGCCTCTCTTGTCTCTGTAAAATACATTCTTTTTTTCCCTCTGCTGACTTTGCCTTCCTTTCCTTTCTTCATTTTTTCTTTCCTTTTCAGTTTCTTGACACTCGCTCTAGTCCGCTCCACTTCACCACCCCCACCACTCTGCACCCTCACTCTCCTCCTCCTCCTCTTTTCTTCCTCTCTCTCTCTCTTCACTCCTGCCTTTATCTCCCTCCGCTGTTCCACAGTTCATCATTATCGCTCTCTGCGCTCGCCCCTCTCATCCATCACCCTAAGCCACAGGTTTCCCTCATATTACTGCAGAATATGCCTTCATTTATCAAAAAGTGGAACACACAGCCACACACACACACACACACACACACGCACACACACACACACACACGCACGCACGCACGCCGCACGCACTCACTCACACGCTCTCTCTCTAAAACATAAGTGTGTTTGGACACAGGTGCAGGTGCGTGCTTGTGTGG
>JAPZDZ010000005.1:6328322-6348228 GCA_029783805.1 Acanthurus tennentii
TGTGTGTGTGTGTGTGTGTGGCAGAGCCAAGACACTGACTGCTAACTGTTTGCTCATCTCCACAGGGCAACATCTGTTCGTGATGTCGATGCTGAGACACAAACCAACCTGGAACTAAGACAAGGGAACCACATCATAGAAAACATGGCAAGTCCCTTCGCTCGTGCTCAGTACCGTATACACTCATTTATCACATGAGTCACTATTTTCTGGAAATAAACATTTAGCCTGTTTCACTATGTGCATGCACGTCACTAACCTAACACTATTAAAACTCTTTGTGCTTTGTTTAGCAGTAATTGTTATATAGATTAGGTTATAAGCTTCATTTAGTGATCTGATTACAATGATGAGAGTCACATTTACTCATTTGGTATTCCCTTTTTGCTGCAGGTGGATGCAAGGTTGACGCCACTGGCAGCAATGGGGCTGGACCGAGGCACTCTGATGCACGATAGCCTTCGTCTCCATGGTGGGGTTGTGTACCCGGGGATCAGAGCACTGCCAGCGGAGAAAAGCCGGGAGACGCCTGGTCTCCCCCTCACTTATAACAGGGATGGTCTCCCAGAGCTCATCTACAAGCCTGATGGCTCTCTGGACAGTCGTAAGCCCACTAATGGGTACCTGGGCCTCTACAAAGGCACTCCGCCAAGTCTCCACAAGCCTATGCTGGTTCCTGGAGCTGGAGCTGAAGGTTTAAGCTTGGAACGCAGAGTAGGGCCCGGAGAAAAGGCATCTGAACTGGGCTTGGCAAGTGCTGGTGGCAGCTACCTCCGCCTGCCATGGCTCAGCCCCTACCCCGAAGCAAGCATGTATCCCTTTATGGACACATCCAAGTATGCAGCTCTAAACATGTACAAAGCCTCCTTGCTCAGCCAACCTAACCCCTATCTTCCCCAGCACCTGGCTTACCCCTCTCTGTGTGCAGGCCAGGGGGGCAATGTTAACCCTGCTGCAGCCGCCTCTGCTGCTGAGAGGCTCTACTATATGCCCCCCTATCCTCCGTCTCCCATCTCTTCTCCCTTGGTGGCACCCCCCATGAGGATTCCTGCAGTCACAGTGGCCCCCACATCACTGGTTCACTGCCAAGACAAGGGTCTTGGTGTCGCACCTCCATTTGCACAGCAGCTTCACCAACCTTCCCCTCATCCTCAGCACCATCAGGCTGCAATAGACAGGGACCGGTCCCCGAGCAGGAGCAGCAGACCAAGCAGACCTCCCTCTAGGAAGAGCTTAAGTAACAACAATAACACCAGTAGCACGAGCACCAGTGGCACCAGTGGTGGGAATAATAATAGTCTGCCTGCTGTTTCTTCTCCTCATGCATCCTCTCGCCTCCCCCAACCTCCCCCGCCTCTTACTCTCCTTGACACGTCACTGGATTTACAAAGACAAGTTGCTAGGATAGGACAACCACCCACCTCATCCACTTCCTCAATATCTGCCTCATCCTCATCCACACAGTCCATTCCTCATCCATTCTCCGTGAGCAGCATGGCATCAGAGCAGCCCTCTCCTGCTCGGCCCAGCCCCCACAAACCTAGACCGAAAGATGGGGCACCCGAGCACCGAAGTGTAGGGGCTGAAAGGAAACCCAGCCGGTCACCCTCCAAACCAAGTTTTGAGAGGTCCGCTCACCAACCACAAGCAACCAAAGACTCGGCAGAGAAGCCCTTGGACTTGTCTGGAAGAATGGAGTTTGTACTGCCCTCCAATGGCTTCCCAGTTAAGATGGACACTGTAACAACAGGCCCGCGTTATGGACTCCCCCCTAACCGTGAGCTTCTAAAGGAAAACCTGTCCCTCTCTCCTTCCTCCCATCCTCACTCAGTGGTTAGCAGCACTTCTTCAAAGGTTCCAGAGAGGCCAGAAATGATCAGCACTTTACACTCCTCCTGGGTTGTACCCAGCCCATCTCCCTCCCACACACAGCACACAACCGGCTTGCCCTCTTCTCCCAGACCTAACACAGACATGAGCCTTTCACAAGCCAAAGGCTCCTCACCCTCCGTCATCAAACACAAGGGTTTGGAGAGAGTGCTCCCTCAACAACGAAGCTCATCCTGTCCAAGGATAGGGGAGCCCAACCATAACGTTTCCTCCACCCAACACTCCTCTCTGGTCGGCTCCAGGGCTGTTTCTCCTAAACCCAATGGTGACTGGGTCAAACACAGCCCCAGTCAATCAGAACATCCACCAGTGGTGGGCCACCCCAGAGAGGGAACAGAGAAGCCCTCCCAAGGCACTAAAAGAAGTGAAACAACTCCAGAGGTATCATCATACAAGAGGCAGTGTTTAGAGAATGGCCACCCTCCTGGTCACCTTTACCTTCCTCAGAGTGATGCTTATCTGAACCACAGTTTGGCCTATGCCAATAGATACCTGCACTACCCCATCTCTGATGGCATGGCGCTGCACTCCCTGCCAATTACAGGGAAAAACCCAGTCTACCCTCACCCTGTATTGCTGGGCAGCAACAGCCTTTTCCCAACACACTTAGCAGCAAAACACCCTTTACCCTACCACAACCTCCCAGCTGGTCCAGGAGGAGAATACCTCACTTACAACTCTCAGGAGATGGCCCATCCCCTGATGCAGACTCACTCAGACAACAAGCTGCCGGAAAGGGGAGATGCAGCTTTGAAACCTCGGGGACATGAGAAATCCCGGGGATCTGTCGATGAATGTGGGGGCCACAGAGATCACAGCACTGGGAAGGAGATAGGTGAAGGAAGCCAAATTAAGCCTGATAGGGAAGCGGGAGCACACGGACAGGGTGGCAGTCAAAGCAAAACCTCTTCCTCTGTAACATCCAGAGAGAAGATTGTCTGCATTGACCTTGTGCATTCAGACACAGATATTGAGTCTACCCCAACAATCCACAAACAGCCCTCTGCCGAGACCAGCACCAAGGTTAACCAAAATGAATGTTGTCATAGTAACCAAAACCTTACAAAGACTGACTATGAGCCAAAACCTCAACACCACCTTTCCCATCCTTATCCAGTTCACTCTGGACAGAGCCCAACTCTAAAGCCCAGTAACACTGACAGACAGCCAGAAACTCCATTTGGGAAAACAAAGGCTCCACAGGACACAGGCAGTCCTGGGGTGACATCTACCATATCCCTGGCTTCTCCAGGACAGGTCACTCTCTCAGAGGAGAGCCAGGAGGAACCGAGCCCCAGCCCAGACCCTGGAGACCAAGACCAGAGCACCCTGCGCTGTGCCCGCACGTCTGGGGAGCGCAGCTCTGGTAAGGACAAAGGGGACAGAGAGAACCGAGCTCTTCACATTACTCAGCACTGCACAGATGTGGTGAAGGAGGAGATGGTGTGCGAGAGGGAGACTGAAAAGGAAGACAGTATTGTTGACCTTGGGGAGTCTCAAGGAGAAGGGGACGAGGACGAGGAAGATGGTTGCCAGACTTCGTCCAAAATCTCTCGTAGATCGAGTCTGGCCAAGAGGATCGCTAACTCCTCAGGCTACGTTGGCGACCGCTTTAAATGTGTCACCACTGAGCTGTATGCTGACTCCAGCAAGCTGAGCCGTGAACAGAGAGCTCTGCAGGTAAGCCCATTTGCACTTGTGTGAGTGTGTGTGTGCGCTTGTGTGTGCGTGTACAAATACAGTACAGGACATATTGGACTCAAATTGGTGGTGGGCTGGAGAGAGAGGTCGTTAAGACCAAATTTTTCTTCTGCACAGACATTTCAAACACTTTTTTAATTCTAACATCCACACATGAATAAACCCCCCAAGAGCCACTGTCTTTATTCACTGGCTGCAATATTCAAAACTGCTCGTAAAACAAACCCTGCATGCAAGTGACATATTCTGCATTTACAACACAAAACAGAATAATATAAGTGCTGTCATGCAACTGTCCTGGCCAGAGGCTTGACCTTCCCCTTAGTTTATCATTGTTATAGTGAGCTGGTGCAAGGCCAGTTGAGGCCCTCTATCAGGGAGGGCAGTTCAAAGGTTAACCAGGGCTGCCATCTTTGTATGTTGATTTAGTGAGCAGCCATTGTAAAGGTTATTTCTGTGCGTGCGTGTTTGTGTGTCTGTACGTGCTTGTCCTTGTGTGACTGCCTTGGGGCTAAAGCATGTGTTAGAGCTGAATGTGCTAGAGAGCCGTATACCGTAGCTTCAGAGCATGACTGTGGCAGCCTCACGGTTCACATTGCCTTTGGCTATGCTTCACCTCAAGGTTAGGGGCAGCGGAGAGCTTGCAGTGTGCTTAAAAAACCGGCAGCTGCCCTCTCTGGGGGTTCCTCCTAGGCTTTCTGCATGCCCTCGTCCACCAGTCGCTATCCTCACCTAACACTCCTCCCCCTAATGGCCTATGCGGCCCTGTCTTGCCCCCCCCCCACTGGCTAAAAGACCCTCCGCTAACACACATCACACTACATTTATAAATGCACAATTTCAGCAACGTCTCCAACACTTGGCCATCATCCCCGCATTCATACACACTCATTGAGCTTTTCATTCCAGACCAGATATCTCTGGTTTCTTATGTTCGACACTCAGCATAGAATCACAAACAAATCCTATGCTATATTATCCACTGGCCCAGAGGCAGATATGTTGATAGGTCGCACATGTCTGTCTATGTTGTGAGTGCACCCTAGAAAACTGTAACTGTGGTTTTGTCTTTGTCATGCTTGTCAATGCACAGCTGCAACACAAAGCTATCAAACGCTCTATTTCTGGACAAGTAAAAACTAGATTTGGAAGTCTTTTTGAAAAAAAAAAAAAAACAATAACAAGACAACTAAAATTGAATAAGTGTTATTAATCATGCTCAGAGCAAGCATATTGTTGGAATTTATCTTCAAATTTGCCATTCTTGCCGTTCAGAAATTATTTGATGGTTTTGATGCAGTGTTAATTGACCTGTTGAGTCAATTTAATTTGATTGTGTTATTTTGTGGGATTGTGGCTGCCTATTGTGTATAAAAGAAACATGTGGAGAAACGTAACATAAATTCATTATAAAAAGATGAAATGATGGACAGATATATTGAGCCCCCCCATTCTAATTGCTTAGATGGAAGTCATATCACGAGAGGGGAGTAATATAAGTCAACCTGCAGCTAACTGGGAGGTCAGTTCTTTACATTTCTTATCACATCTGCCTCTGATGGGCTCTGTCTCCTCTGTACTATGTATCGCTGCACACTCCTTTTTCTCTCCACTCCCTCCTTTCCTCTTTTTTTCATCTCCTCTCTCTGCCTCAGGGCTTAGATGCATACGTTTCCTAGCCATGTTTATGTTTCAGGAAGGGAGATGCCAGGACTTAAGCCCCAGAGCGCATGGACTCACAGTGGCTGCAGTAGTCTAATCTGTGTCTTGATGCCATACCTGTGATTTATCTGTCTACCTTTTTGTCCTGCGTGTTTGTGTGTGTGGGATTAATTTCTTTGGCATTTTCTTTGATTTTTTTTTTTTGAGACAATGTGATTTCTGACGCAATTTTTGCTTCTGTAGCTGTTGAGGCCAGATTGAGGCTTAGAGAGGTGTGTGTGCGGCATGGGCAGACGATGAGTGGTTTCATTGGGTTTTCTTTTGCATTTGTGTGTGTGTGTGCGCACAGCGGGCAATGATGCGGTTCTCGGAGCTGGAGCTGAAGGAGAAGGAGGGTGGCGGTGTGTGCGTGTCTGCCTCGGCAGCGGCAGCAGGACGGGAGCTGGCAGACGGCCAGCACAGAGAGCGAGCGCTGGAACACTGCCAACACACCACCAGGCAGGGAGAGAGGGAGGGTGAGTAACCCAGCACCACACACACACACACACACACACACTTGTAATGCACGCACACACACACATGCATCCACTCTGCAAATGAACACTCAGAGAGGGACACACACAAACAATGGGTGCGCGTGCACACTCACATGCACTTGCAGCAAATGCTGAGGCAAGACCGGGTCACTCTAAAAAAAGACACACTCTTCCATACAGACTCAGCACACACACACACACACACACATGCTCTTACTCAAGCTAGGCAGCACAAGCGAGAAGCCAGCGAGAAAGACGGAGAGGGGGAGTTTTATTTTCAAGAAGTCTTTTGTGCTTATCTGCGCGGAGAGACGATCGAGAGGGAGGGTAAGAGGAGAAGGAGGGGTAGAGATTGCGTGAGTGAGAGAGAGGGAGAGAGAGAGAGAGAGAGAAAAAGCGAGGGGAGAGTTAGTGGGTGAAAGCGGATGGGAGAGCGCAACGGAAAGGGGGGTGGGGGTGGGGGGGTTAGTTACATTGGCTTGGAGCCCAGCTGTGTGTTGGAGCGAGGCCGCGGCTGACGTGTGAGCCTAATTATGGCATGGAGAGAGACGGCGAGGGGAGAGGGAGTCGAGGAGAGGAGCGGGGGGGGGGGGGGGGGGGGGGAGTGGGGGCAGAGTCACGCTCAGTGTGAGAAGGGCGTGGTGCGGTCATGCCGTGGGGGAGGACAGAGGAAGGGGGGGAGGGAGAGGGATGGGAGTCGCCGTGCGCAGCGAGTGTGCAGGATGTTTTCTTGCCTCTCCTCGCTGGAAGCACGAGCGGCTGCAGCGAACCCGTCAGCCCGCTGGCTCGGCTCACATCAGATTAAAAAGTCTTTACCCCATCAAAGTTTTACTGCCTGTCTTTAAAGCAGAATAAAAGCTGGCTGGTGTTTAACTGGCATTCTCCCTCTGTCAATCCCCCCACCCCGTCTCACCCCCCGCCCCTTGTTTCCCTGCTCTCTTTCTCCCTGTCTGTCTGTGTGGTTTTTGCGGTCCGTCTGTCTGCATTCTTTCCCCCTGTGTCTTGTCTCCCTTCCATCTTCCCCCTCTCGCTTCCCTTTCCCTGTTTCCACCCGTCCTCCTCCCCTCTGCTCTGCTCAGGTGTCCGGTCGGCGTACGCCAACAACAGGGTTCCAGTCCTCCAGAGGTGCGGCGGCCAGAAGGAGCCTTTGTCCCCGGGGCATGGGGCCAGAGGTGCCAGCCAAGCAGGGCAAAAGGATGGAGCCAGGAGGGGGATGAGGGAGAGTGAAGGAGGTCATTGTGTGCCTCCCATCTTGACACCGGCGAAAGGGTACCCTGAAGAGAAGGTCATCCCTGGTTTTGGACCCTCCAGGAAACGTCCGCTCGGCCTTAAGGCTGAACAGGAGGACACGGAGAGGGAGGAAGGAGAGAGGGTGTCTCACCCAGAGAAAAGAGCGAGGATTTCCATGGGTGAGAATTTCTTGAACATGCCTCATCACCCACATGCCACTTCGATTTTCCTCAAATCAACCTCCCCCCTCCCTCCTCCTTCCCTTCATCTGCTCTCTGTACATCTCTTTAATTCTGCCCTTTTATTTTTCCCTTCATCCCGCGTTATGCTGAGTCCTGCCTCATCCCTTGTTCTTTTTTTTAAAAAAATCGCTCCGTTTCTTTTGTCGCTTCCTCTTTCCCAATCAATTCCACCTTAAACCTGCTCCATCACAATCCCCGCTCCCCCCCCCTCACCACCGCCACTCTCTGTCCCATCTTTCGCTCTGTGTGGCAGCCAGCTCAGAGAAGTGTTTAATCCTGCCTTTGAGCGGAGTGCGAGAGAGAAGCGAGGAAGAGGGACAGCCATTCTCTCTCTCTTCTCTCAGCTCTGCCGTTCCTCCCCTGCGCTTACCCACCCTCTTCAAAGCTGCTCTTTTCTTCTCTTTTCATCTCCTTTCTTTTTTCCCTCATCTGTTTGGGTTCCCTGTTTTTTTATTTATTTATTTATTTATTTTTATTTCTGGCATGCGGTATCGCGCTCGCTCTCCCCGGCACTGGCAGACGAGTCAAATACTCGTCCCCCGTGAATTTCAGGGGGGAAGAACTCTCCCTCTGTTTCTCTAGTCTTTGTTGCTTTGTGTCTTCGCCCGATTCTTGACTTCTCTTCCCCTTTTACTCCTCAATCTGTCTCTTTCACATTCCCGCTCCTCGCCTCTCTTGCCTGAGTGCGTGTGTGTTAAACGTAAGGCTTATAGAGGGTTTTACAAGCCTTAAGAATGTAGTGATTAATGGCTTTTGTTCTTGCTAGTCAGTTGTTTCCAGGTTGGTATGTATGTACATACAATAGTATTGTGAAGCAGAACATAAGTGAAAGAGGTTTAAGGGGCTTAAAACCTTTTTTATCCATAATATCAATTAAGAGATGTTAAAAGAAAAACTGCTTTAGTTTGCCCACAATGTGTTTCTGAGTCTATTCACTGGGTTTTAAATGAACTTTACAAATAAGGAATGAGAATTTCCTTATCTGATCTTTTAGCTGAGGTTGAAACTTAACTTAAAAAAGCAAAATTGTTCTTTGTAAAGTTTTCACATAACAACACTGTCACAGCTGTGTTTGAGAGATGGTAAACTATGTGTCTGTCGACTGCAGATGAGCGCGAGCAGGCCGGTCCTGATGAAGACGACGACGATGAAGTACGGAAGCTCAAAGTCTGTATCGAGCTGAAGGGACTACGACTCAGCAAGCCTGCTTCTGGGGCAGCCTCACCTGATGGCCCCCAAATCAAACAGGAGAGGGTGTGGCCCCAACCCCGACTGATAACCCAGGCCCAGAGCCTCAGGGAACGTAAGATCAGGGCTGGTGAGCTGGAGGACAGAGCTGCGGTGCAGAGAGTCGACATCAACAGGAAATGGGGCTGCGAGAAGCTACTAAACGGTAAGAATGAACCGCCAGCCATGCAAACGTCTGCTCTGTCTCTGAGTTCAGCCAGGGTAACGGAAATCTATCTTTGGCTCACGTTTCACTTTCTTGTTGAGCGTTCTGTCTTTTCGGGGGATTTCCCGTGAGCCTTCGGGGAGGGCGCAGAGGAAATGAGGTAGGGGATACTTCCTCTTACCAGTGGAAAAAACTGGGGAATCAGAAACAGGACCTTGGGACTAAAAACTAAAACCCCCCCCCCCCTCGTCTGTGGTTTTGGACTTTTTGTTTGGCTGGTCTGAGGCAGGCTCTGTGAGAGCGATGAAAGTGCAAATAAGGGAAGTGGCTGGTGGAGATTTGCGTGGGCAGTGGTAAGTGTGACTAATGTGTGATCAATGATTTTTCTTTTTCTTTTTTTCCCCCCCCTCAAACCGAGGCCGAGGGACGCACAGACGAAGAGAGAATAAAAGGCAGGGGGGAGATTAAAAGAAGCGCATAACGCAGGGGAGATTTTGGTTTCATGTTTCCTGCAGAAACCACAGGCCTTGATTGGCCACCGAATGGTTATTTTTTGTGTGTGCGGTTTTCACCTATTCAGATAGCAGCAACATGGCTGTTGCCTTTTTTTTTGTTTTTGTTTTTTATTTTAACAATGAAGGTATTATTTGACTGAGTGTCTGCCAAAACAGATTTTTTTTGTCCTAAATTTTTTTTTTTTTTTAAATTCTAATTAGATAAAACACATCCGTTTCTGTTAACAGCCGCATACTCAAAAAGGTTTCCTTTTTTTTTGACACAGGTTATTTGTGAAGAGTGCCAATGATTTCCCTTTTCCTCCTCATTGGTTCTCAGCATTGGACTCATTTAATGTACTGCTTATTCTAAAAGGTATATTGTAACACAAATCAGACATAGACCTCAGTAGATAGAAATGCTTTGCAGCTATCCTTAGCCGGAAATGTATTTCAATGAAGCTATTAAACAGCATTTTGACATTATGGTTTCAAGGGCAGGTTTTTATTTTTCGTGTAAATATGTACTGTAAGAGGCTGAAACCAGACAGTGCCACATTTGTTTAAGGAGATTACTCATAGCAGTGTCCTTGCTGCAGTGAATGAGTGCGCGCAAGTCACTACGGGGGTGTTTATGTGAGCCTGCAAAGTGTGTGCGTTTTTATTTATTTTTTTTTCCTGAGTGAGCAGGCATGCTGCGCTCCCAGACAGCTCTGTGCGCTCATTAATAAAGCAACAGAGGGTGAGAGATGGCCTTGCAATACCTTCCCATCCTCCCCTTCCACTGAGCTCTCACACTATCCGCCGCTCACTCTGCCTCCCTCTCTCCTCCCTCTCTCCTCGTGCTCCAGGAGTAGCTGCGTCTCCCCTCCCCCCAAACCAACTGAAGGACAGGGCGCAACCGCTGGGCCCCTTCTCAGGTGACCGTGGCCTCAAGGAGCCCAGAAGGGGCCCCCCCTCCCCGGCCCCACAGCCGTCTGTGGGAGGCGCACCTCCCCTCAAGCCCCGTCGCCATAGTGACACGGACAAACCCAAGGGCAAGCGGCCGTGCAAGACCAAACACACCAGTCAGAGGGAGCGGGAGAAGCGGAAAGAGGCCACACCTAACAGCCCGGGCCAGCGCTGTGTAGCTGATCTGGGTGCAGCCGAAGATGACAAGGTGAGTGCTGATAGGGTGTCTTGCCACGATAGGGGCGTCTGGATGTTTGTTGCAGCGGAGTCTGTTTCAGTATGCCTGTCGGCGCCTCTGATTATGCAGCTGGGATAGAGAGAGAGAGGGAGAGAGAGAGAGAGAGAGAGAGAGAGAGAGAGAGAGAGAGAGGAAGGAAGTATGTTTACAATGTTTAGAGGGCTGCTGGAGCTTTGACCTCCCCATGCCCTTAGCGACTCCCTGCGGAGTGCCTGCTTGCATGTGTGTTTGTCTCTGGCCCTAATTGTCGAACGTGTGTCATCGGTGTTGTTTTGTGTGTAGGTGCGTGCCAGCGCTGCGAGTGTCTATGTGTTTGTGAGCATTCCTGACATAACAATAAAACCCTAGAGCAATTATACCTCAGCGCTCAGCACCGAACACAAGGCTGCACACACTCCCTCGCTCACACAGTGAGGAATGTTGCAGCCATGGTCGAGCGTATGAAGTGCCTGAGTTCAAAAGAGAAGGGGGAAAAAAAAATGAGCTCGGGGAAAAATTGAGGGGAAAAAAGAAGGCTAGTTGTTTTCCGCCCGCGCTGCTCTCCTCCCCTGCTCCTCCTCAGCCTGACAGCTGCTTCGACATTGGAATTCCACTGAGAGGGCACGCACTTCACACACACACACACACACACACACACACACACACAGAGGCAGGCAACTCCCTCTCTTGTGAGTTGCGCTCCAAAGGCTGTGTTGGTTTAGCGGTTAAAGAAAAGTGGCGTGCCAACCTGCAGTGTTTGGGGCGTGAACAGTTGGTGTGAAATCTGCGTGCATGTGTGCACAGTAATCACACATAAACACAGATGTTGTAAATGAATAATCCATCTATATTTTAAGCTATGTAGGTAGCATGCTAAAAAAAGGGCCATTTCATGTGAAGCTAAGAGATCATTTTATTTATTTATTTTAACAATAAACATCAAGCTTTATTTAGGACATGATTATTCTGTCTGAATGGATTTTGGCCCTGTAGTGACCACTGACCGAAGATCAGACAGTTTGACCAGTTTTGTATTTGCCAATTCATTATTTTGTGAATTTTGAGTGTGCATGCATATATGCACAACTGCATGTCCTTCTGAATGTGTTCGTGCATAATCCTGTGTTCCTTGTGCCCTTGAGTGTCTGTGTGTGTGTGTGTGTGTGTGTGTGTGTGTCCCGTCTGCTATGTGGCAGGGACTGTAACAGTCTCTCCATCTCTCTCACTCTCTCCTCAGCTGAGTGAGCAGCGCGGCGCTCCGAGGAAGGGAGCCGCCTCTCCTAATCATTATCCCTGCTCTCCAGTCAAGCCCTGCTCCCCCGCTGCGCTCTGTCCGCCCTGCCTGCAGCCCCAGGCGAACGGCAGAGTGAGCGGCGTCCCACCAGAGGCGGCGGGGGTGCACAGGACCCCCCCTGCCGAGCCCCCTGCAGTGCGTCCGATCCCGCCAGAGGCTCGTCGCCTGATTGTGAACAAGAACGCTGGAGAGACTCTGCTCCAGAGAGCTGCACGGCTCGGCTACGAGGTAATAGGCTTCGCTCATCCTCCCTCCTCATTGCTTTTCTCTCCTCACATTTTACGCTCTAACATTTCGTCTCTTTCAAATCTTCACTCTCTCTTCTTAAATTGAGCTCATTTTCTCCCCCTACTTTGTTCCTGTCTGTGGCAGACATAGCTCGACCTTTTTTTTTCTTCAAAATTGTCTTTCTCGATATGATTCTTCTCTTGCTTCTGTCGTCTGTTTCTTGCTCCCTCTTTTGCTTTTTGAATCATTTCCTTCTATTTTACCCTTACTCACGCTGTGTTCTCGCCATACTCCATCTTTTTCTGCTCCTCTTGTCCGCTACTCTCGTTCTCTATCAGGTTTCCGCTCTCTCCCTCCCCCCTCTTTCCTCTCAGCACTCTCTTTCTCTTCCTCTCTTTGTGACTCAGATTGTCGTTGGCACCCCTCCTCCTCCTCCCCGCAAGCGCGCACACTCACTCACACACACACACACTCACACACACACACACACACACACTCTCACACACACACACACACACACACAGTCCCCCTCCGCCTCCTCTCCTCTTGCCTCGCTCCGCACTCACATCTCATTAATTTTCCGTGAGGCGAAGTGTGACACACACTCACACACACACACACACACAGAGGCGCACACACACACACATGCACGTGCGTGCGTGCGTGCGCAGACAGCATGAGGGATCGGTGGGATCATTATACAGAGACTGATGCTCGCTGCCTCTCTAGCATCGGAAGTCTTTTTTTTTTCCTTTTCTTTGTGTGTAGCTGCCGATCGTTGGCTCCTAAACCAGATCCTCTCATTTTCCACACATACAAGAAAGAATGAGACTGGTGTATATTCTACTGAATCTCTCAACTCCCGTGGTTCGGAAAGCTTTTAATTAAAGTTGGATGGCCCGCTGTCTCGTTCTTGCTCATCCCTTGTGTTTCTGCTCGTGAGCGTAAACGTTCTTCCCCCCCTTGTTGACAGATTTTACAAATTGATTTATTGATCCCAGTGGTTTTAATGCCACTTGAATTGCACATCGTGCCGTGTGTGTGTGTGTCCACTCTGTCTCTCACGCCTTTGACACGATCTTTGTGTTTGTGCGCGCGTGATAATTTTTATCACCAGCAAAGGTATCTTCATAGAACTGTAAATAGGTGCGGGTATCTTTTGTTGCTCATTAACCGGTTGCTTTATGGTTGTGTGTGTTTGTTGTACACATTTATGATGATGAGGTTTGTGTGTGTGTGTGTGTATCCGTGTGTGTGTGTGCGTGTGTGTGTGAGAGTCAGAGTGGGAAAGAGCAAGAGTGTGAATGAGAGGTAAGCACTGGGAGTATAATCGCGTTCTAATGGCCCTCTAATGTGCCGTGGTGACTGTGGTTAGCAGTGGCGGCGGCTGTTTTTCTCTCACTGGCACGCACACACACACACACACACAGACACACACACAAACACAGGGTGCAGCGCAGCAGCAGCAGGGTTCAGTCAGCCGTGCTGGAGAGAAGCTGGCTCGTCTCTCTGATTTATGCGTCTCTCTCGAACGTTTTTTTCCCTGCCTCCCACCCGCCCACGCCGTGTTTTTTCGTTTTTTCCCCCCCCCCCCCCCCCCCCCTCTTTTTTTTTTTTTTTTTATCCACCCTTCGCATTTTTCCCTTCCTGCGCTCCGCGTGTGGAGAGGGAAAGAGGGAGGAGGGAGGAGAAAACCTGAGACTACACAAACAAGGCACTGACCGCTGCGCAAACAACACCCCCGCCTTCCCCTTCCCCCTTCCTCCCTCCCTCCCTCCCTTTCTTTCTCTCCCTCTCCCTCTCCCTCTCCCTCTCTCTCTCTCTCTCTCTCTCTCTCAGGAAGCTTGTCTCTCACTGCCTGTGTGTGATAAGCCTGGGGCAGACCCCTGGGGCTCCCACACACACGCACACACACCACACATATACACATGCACACACACAAGGACGTGCGCAGAGAGACACACCAATTTATGCATACCACCCCACACACACACACACACACACACACACACACACACTTGCATACAAGCCTTTAGACGCACAGAGCGCTTGTCTCACGCTGGTGTTTTAGCGCCGCAAGCTCTGGGCTTATCACAAACAGGCAGAGAGATATGAGGGCCTGAGAGACAGAGGCGCACACACATGCACACAGAGCTCATGCTGATTACCGGCACACACACACTCACTCACACACACACACACAGAAATATGCACAGTAAAACACTCGTTATGACCCAGTAAGCACATGCACAGGCATCCTGACGTGCTCTTCTCCATATGCTGCACAGAGCGACGACTCTCCACTCTCGCTGCTGTCGCACACCCACACAGACCTGCACATGCAGATTCAGAATCACCTCATGCACTGACAGATGCACACAGAGACACACACACACACGCACGCAAACAGCCTACATGCTCATTACAAGTACACACGCACAGAGAGACACAGTTTGTTAGCCTGCAAGCACATGCACAGACATCCTTTCGTCTACAGACCTGCACATGCAGGATACAGATCCACATCATGCACACATGCATGTAATTCAACACACGCGCAACCATTCCGTGCTCTTCCCGATGCCCGGTCGTCACTGTGCATATTTCATGTTCGTTTAGTTTTGCGATCCGTGCCTCTGCACACGAAAGCCCACTCTCTCTTTCTTCCTCCCTCCCTCCCTCGTTCCCTTTTTATTCTCTCGCCCTCCCTCGTCTGCCTCGCTCTCTGAGCATTTGAAATGGTAATGAGAAGAGATTCTGCGGATGTCTTCATCCCTCTCCCCCTCGTGCCGGGGCTTGGGGCGCCTTGGCTCTGCCCATTGAAAGCTCAGATAAAGGTGCAATCTGTCATTTATTCTCCTCACATGAATCACTTCTAATTTTCCTTCTCAAATCCATGTACGATCCAAGCAAAGAGAGAAACTAGATTGCATTTTAAGTGCCCAGTCAACCCGGCATCCATGATGGATGTAAAATTTTGGACTGAAATTGCAGCCTTTATTGGATTTGCTTGTTGAGGCAAAGCAAATCTACACCAACTTTTCAAGTCCAACTTTGGTGAACTTTGACTTAAATTTGCTCTTCGACCAACAAAAACAGATGCGCTGACCTTTGAGGAAATGGAGACCCACAGAGCACTGAACGTGAGCTGTATCAACCCATTGAGTTTCAAACATGTACACTGCCCTGTTGAAGTTTTAGCGCTGCAATAAAAATACAGTATGGCACTGTTGGCAGTCGATGTATGATATTGATTGAATTTACTATTTTAACCTATTATTAGTGTTGGACTTTCAGCTAGCTCATCGCAAGTTGCTTGGTTAGCTATTTTGGCTATCTCTAAGATGCTACATTGTATATTCAGATTAAGCAGTGTCATGCAAAGGAAACAATCAGTTTTTTTTTACTCCTCTTGCACTTGCGCTGAGGTATTCTAAATCTAAAGCCTGAAAGAAGTGAAGGGCTGGTGTGGTGGTGGTGGTGTGTGGTTTAGTATAACCAAGCCTGGTCAATGACAGCTCACAGCGAGTCAGAGGGACAACTATGACCTTGAGATATTATATTAAGTACTTACTAAACAAAGACATCATATTTCTATCCATTTTGCAACATTAAAAACATTTATCTTTAAAGGACGTACAAACTTTGCTGCCCCTTCTTATAGTCTTTTTCACAATTTGCATAAAACATAAGGTTAAAGGCTGTTCCAAGATATTTATCTACAAATTTTGATGCCAGTTCCTGAGACAGACCCGAGAAGGCCCGAGACAGTGGGTGGGATGATTTCCTTAAAAAAATGAACAACACCCAACGACAAATTCATGTACCAATGGCCCAAGTTCTATATCATCTCTATGGAATATGCCAATTACATTACTATCAGCTAATGTCAGGATGTGCCGGATCTGTGTGACATATGTACAACATAAGGGATATGGCGCAGTCCTCAGGACAGCCCGTCAAAAAGGAACTCTTAACTCTGACCCTCTGAGACAGACCTGTTAAAAAATCTACAGTCCTAGCCCATAAAATTTACTTTAAGACAAAATACGCAAACTACTTACCATATATCTTACATACGCCTGGATAGAATTAAACGCAGATGAGAAATCCAAAAAATAACTCTGCCACCTGTGCCAGGACCTCCAGATTCATGTTAGCCTTAGGCTAGCTACACGACAGTAAAGCGGGCCTAATGGTAAATGAGCAGTTAGTTGACCAATAACGTAGTGGCTAGCTTACAAACCATAGTAGCTCTGTAGAGTCACTACATCACCAAGCTTTCAGACACTACACTTCGCTAGGACATAAGCAAATACATTTCGCTATGTTGCTAATATTCTGTATGACTAGACTTCAATCAGCAATTCTCCTTCTGTAAAATTATGTGACCTGTTTTACCATTTGCCATGTAAGCAGTTAATAAGTGTGAAAATGCAGAGCTCAGTTGAAACTGAACCATTGGGCAACAGGTGAATATTCCTTTTTTTTCCCTCTTAAGCATTAGCTAACAGGATGTGTGTGCGTCAGTGAAGTTAACTATCTGAGATCATCAGATCAGCAGATTCAGTTACCCCAGCACAGTCATTCAACAACAGGATCTTACACACACACACACACACACACACTTGCACACTCTTATACTTATAAATATCCGCAGAATTCACTTGTCCAGGCACGCACTAACTTTACTGCTTCGACTCTGCGCGTCATTGCAGAGGGGAAAAGCCGCTCATGCATCACTTGCCACATGTAATACGCATTTATATATAAGCACACACACATCTGTTGTATGCGAGGAGCATACAAGGCCGCTCTGCAAGGGGTTAAATGTCTGAGTGATGCATTGATTGCAGGCGAGCGCAGGGAAGCATTCTAGAGAGGGAGATTAGAGGACGGAGGGAAAAAGGAGGAGGGGGGGCGGTGTCTCATTTTACCGCGGAGGAGTGTTTGTGTGTAAGCGTGCTTGCCTGTGTATGTGTGTGCATGTGTGTGTGTGCGCACGCACGTGTGTATGTGTGTGTGTGTGTGTGTGTGTGTGTGTGTGTGGCGGGAAGCCGGGGCTCTCGTGCTAAGCTCTTCGCTCTCTCCCAGCGATATTAAACACGGCTTCGGAGGTTTAGCGCTACGCTTCCTCCACAGCCACAAAAATACACACACACACACACACACACACACACACACACACACACACACACACATGCATGCAAGCTGCATATCAACACTCTCTACCCGCCAGTCTCGCTAACACTTGCTCTCATTCACTCACACAGACAGACAGACTTGTGCATGCACACACACACACACAGAGCGAGCGGAATCCCCCAGAGGGGAGCTTCGGCACAGCGCTCCTGAATCTCTCTCCAGCAGACAAACAGAGTGTTGGCAGCGAGCGAAAACCAGTTGGAGCGTCGTCCCGCTCCCCCCTTGTTTCTTTCTTCCTCTCACACTTTTTTCTTGCTCACACTTGCTCACTGCCTATCTCCACGATCCTGCTTTCCTCTGCTCTCCCTTTTCCTCACCGAAGCCCCCTTCCCCTGAACAACTCGATCGTCCTTCATTCACTCCCATCAACCCACCACCACCACCACCACCACCACTGTGCACGCACACACACACACACTTTGCACTACCACTACCACTCATCTCGTGTTATTATCAGCTGCAGCCCAGAGGACAGCCCCGGCAGATTTCATCCACAGATTCATTAATCTGTCATCTGTTGGGGTGTTGCCTCTCGCTTCTTCCGCCCTCTCCAGTCCTTTTCTCATGTCTCCGTTGGTCTGTTTTCTCTCCATTGCCTGTCTTTTCTGCTTCTCTCTTCCTCCCTCCATCCGCCCTGTGCTGAAAGAGAGAGAGAGAGAGAGAGAGTGGAAGAGAGAGAGAGTGGAAGAGAGAGATAAACACTTGGACGAGACGGCAGGCTAGAATTAGCATAGAAATGGAAGTTTGGAGTCATTCCCCAGGTTCAGATGAGCAGCTTTCCTCCCCTCGGCACAGGACCGTTAGCAGTCCGAAGTATGAGTGTGTCTGGATGTACGATGTCTTGCTCTCGCACATATAAATACATATGCTAAAACATATATAAAAACGTTTGAATTTCTGCACACGTTTTTTTTTAAGGATCTGCAAATACATCCGCACGGTCCGACAATCAGTTGCATATCCGCACGGACACACATACCAGCAGTGTTGAAACACACACTTGTCTGACTCAGACATGCCCCATATAAACACACATTGCCGGGCTGCTCCCTATCTCTCTGTCCCCTCTGTTTAGTAGCAGCAGACTCCGCGCCAGTCCAATAAAAACCAGTCTGACTACTCAGTGCTGGATGCCCAACTGTCACAGCCCTAGACCAGAGGAAACGTTTCCAGCTCTTGAGCGCCTCTATCAAATCTCTTTGTTCCGCTTCCATTATGCTGTGTTCAGAGCCCAACCATCGTAAATGGCTGCCACAGTGGCGTCCAGGTCCAACCATGGCGAACACACACACACACACACACAAACTCACACTCACACTCACACATTCACGCACACTCATACGTGGACAAGCAGAATCTGGCAGGCTAAATACAGTTGAGTCACACTTAGTCTCCTCTGTTTTGGCGCCAGCTCTAGTATTATGGAGCATTTGTGTGCGAGAGCATGTGTGTGTGTGTGTTTGTGTGTTTCTGTCCGGCACAGGAACACACTCAGTTCCTCCTTTCTCTAATTTCTCTCCCACAGGAACTGTAAAGGGAAGGACTGTTTGCGTATGTGTCTCCTCTGTCTGACTTGTGTGTTTGATGTTGTATTGCTTGGGTTGTCGCTACACATACATCCATACACACACACGCGCGCGCGCGCACACACAAACACATAATCTCACACTCTAAACCCTGCTCTCTCTCTGGCTCTCTTTAGGAGGTGGTGCTGTATTGTCTGGAGAACAGAGTATGTGAGGTGAATCACAGAGACTACGCCGGTTACTGTGCTCTCCATGAAGCATGCGCTCGCGGCTGGCTCAGCATAGTCCAACACCTGCTGGATTACGGGGCCGACATCAACTGCAGTGCGCAGGATGGCACCAGGTAACAACCAAGCTCATTCATATGCACACACCATCACAGAGTCTTTGGCTCGCATAAAACATCGTGTATTGGCAAAGCAGACTTGAACGTGGCTTTTTCCACATGTCTAAGTCAAATTTTCTCATGACAAAATTCCTTTTTTTAATTTTTTGCTCAGCAGAAGGAGTGATTTGACAGATTAGCTGCAGTTTTAAAATAAACCTAGCGCTTTCATTGCCATGTTATTAAAATTTACAGTAGGGGGTCTGTTTCAGGAACCTGTGCGGAGGTCTTAAAGGTGTATTGAAATAGCAGTATAGCTTTTATTAAACCATTACCAGATAGCAGTTTTAGCTAGAAAAAAATCACCTGTCTAAAAATCTGTAAATTGCGTTTTACTTTATGTCCCTCTTGGTCAGAATTTAGAGGAAATCTAAAGAGGTAAAAATATTTTATGGTGCATGAGTGTATTCTTTAAGGTTTAGTGAATGGCAGATTCTAATCAGTGAAACACCAAAGTGCACATGATTGTGCAGGAATAACAGCAGGACTTTGTTCAGGAGACACAGTGGGAGAGTCTCCTTTTGAGAAACTCCACCATTCTCCACAAATGTTTTCAGTGCTGAGAGTTAGAGATAAAATGAATGTACGTCTGTGTGTCTAGACCGATTCATGATGCTGTGGAGAATGATCACCTGGACGTGGTGCGAATCCTACTGTCTTACGGCGCTGACCCCACGCTGGCCACGTACTCTGGCCGTGGCCTGCTCAAGATGACCCACAGTGACAGCATGGAGCGATTCCTCACTGGTAAGATCCCAGCTGCCTTTCAATCTTGTCGTTTAAACAGGTTGTTGATTTCTGTCTATATCCCCAGCCCAACTCCCTCCTCTGGTCGTTTTAGTTAGTTAAATGTTAAAATCTGTGCTTTTCTTTAGAGCAAACATGAGTATTAGGACAGTTTGCTTCAGATTTCATCAGGTTCTTACCTTTATGTCGGTTTGATCACATTTCT
>JAPZDZ010000005.1:6348328-6362530 GCA_029783805.1 Acanthurus tennentii
GACAACAGGCCTACAGTTCTCTCACTCTATCAGGACACTTAATCACATTCATTTAAATTTTCTGCAGTTTGTACCTTAGGCCACTGAACCCTCAAATCCCTCTTTAATAGAATAGAGGTCATGATTTTATCACTTAAAATTTACATTAATTAATGTCATGCATTTAACTGTTTGTTAATGGAGGCAGAAGTGTAAAGTTTTATAGTCCATGCAGAAAAAGTAAAATGCAAAAGCCAAGAAAATAAACACCAATGTGTCTTTTAGCCTGAATCATGAAATGAGGAATGCTACAAAATGAACAAATTAAAGCCCCTAGCTTGGCCACAAAGGGTTTTCAGACAGCAGGTACACCAGAGAGCGGATATCGAGGTGGGGCAAGGGTAAATTGTTGAAAGGATTGGGCAGCAACCCAGTTCCCAAATGCCAGAATCTTGGCTCATTCACTGTTTGCTGTTTTTGCAACGCTTTGACCTCTGTGCAACCTGTTGGTCTGAGTCTCGCTCTGTAAATCCTCACCCTCCAACTCCCAACCGCCGCTACAAGACGCGTCCGTCTCTGTCATCCCATTTCCCCTCCGGCACCCTCTCTCCCCGCTCCCCCTCCCCCGACCACCTGTTAGACAGGGAGTTTCAGCCTGCCGGGGTGCGTGCTGCTGCCTCTGAGCTCCTCTATCTGGTTACTTAGCAACGCCAACTGTGTTTGCTCAGCGTACGTGCGGAAATGGGCTTCGCTCTGGCTGGAGACTCTGCTTTTGTATGCGTGCGTGTGTCTTTTTTTTTCTTTTTTTCACAAGGCTGCCATGCCAGAGGCTGACGTTGTCTGCTCTGTGGGGCGTGTGTGTGTGTGTGTGTGTGTGTGTGTGCGTGCGTGTGTGTGTTGATCGGGCTTGCTTGAATGTTTGTAGTTAAGTTGAGACAACACAAGTTTGTTTACAAGAGGAGGAAATGAAACATGCACACACTTCCTCTGCAGCCAGCTGCTTAATATTACATGAACTTCTAACTAGTTAAAAACTACGATCTGAGACGTAACAAAGAGTCTAGGAAAAGAGGTGAGAAGCAGGAGAAACGCTCGGGTAAAAAGGGTGAAAAAGAACAGGTGTAAGTTCACGCCTTGGCAGAAAGGTGAACAGGTTTAGTGCAAAAAAGGGAGATTTGTAGACGGACAGGAAAGATGGTGTTGAATTTTGAAAAGAGCGTGGATGGATGGATCGATGGCTGGAAGATTGACAGAGCGCTGAGAGAGAGGGAGATCGAGCACTGGAGAAAATGAGCGAGAGAGCGAGCGATTGCTGCCCTCCCTCCACCTGGTCCCACTCATCTGGAGGCCGTTAATCCCTCCAAACACACGCCAGACGCCCCACGCCTCAGCACTGGCACAAAGCCCAGCTCTCACTCTGTAAATGTGTGTGTGTGTGTGTGCACGCGTGCTGAATACACACTTTGCTCTCGCTGTGTGTGCTTATCCAGCTCCCTCTGCTTGTTTGTTTCCAGCTCGCTCACTCGCTCTCTCTCTCGCTCACTCGCTCGCTCTCTCTCTGTCTCTCTCTCTCTCTGTCTGTCTGTCTGCATGTGAGTGTGTGCGCACTCAGTGACTGTGTGTGGTTCTTGTTTGATTCCTGGCAGCCTTCTGCAGCCCTGCTCTAAACTGAGCCAGCTCTAACCCAGCGGAGACAGTCGCTCTCCTCCCCCGTGGTACAGCCGCTGGCCCCTGACCATCAGCCCCCCGCAAAACATTTGCTCTGTTTGTTTCTCTTCTCTCTCTTGACACTGCCCCTCCTCCTCTCCGCTTCTATTTTACTGTGCTCTTTATCCATTTTTCTGCTGTAGTCCTAAAGGCCAATTGTATTTGCCTCGTTGCCTGTCCCTAGGGCTCGGGCTCTTGAATAACAGGCTCCTCTCCTCTCCTCTCTCCACAGATTATTTTGCTGACCTTCAGGGCCGCTCAGATGACGACCCAGGGCTTTATTGGGAATTCTATGGCAGCGCTGTGTGCGGTGAGTACTGAGCAGCACTCTGTGTGTTTCCTAACGCTGAGAAAGTTTTTTTTTTTATTCTTCTGTGCTATTTTGCTTGGTGTGATTCATGTCTTCACCTCCTTGTGTCTTCTATGATTATGTGGATGCCTGAAGAAAATTATTCATGTGTGTTGGTGATTTTTTTTTTTGCATGTTAGAGTCCAGCGAGGAAGGTGGTGTCTATGACATCCTTGCCAACCCCCCCGGCCCTGAGGATGAGGATGAGGAGGATAAAAAGGAGGTGTTTGAGTTTGAGTTCTCTGACCGACCTCTGCTGCCTTGCTACAACATCCAGGTGTCCCTCTCCCAAGGGTGAGCTTTGATCTCCAGAGCAGACACACCTTTTTACATTTTTATGTGCCTCTCTGCCGGCACTCATCCCTAAACCTTGGTTCATTTCCTCTTTCAGGCCGAGAAACTGGCTGCTACTGTCCGATGTGCTTCGCCGCCTACGGATGTCTGCTCGCGGTTTCCGACAAACCTTCCCCCACATGGAGGTGGTGACGGTGGCAGAGGCTGAGTTTTACCGACAGGCCTCTCTTTCTCAGCTCTTTTCGTGCCCAGAAGAGCTCGAGGGCTTCCATCCGGACAGCAAAGACCTGCTGGACCTGGTGGAAGACAGCGCTGAACTGGCCGCTCTTCTGGGCTCAACACTGGAGTGTCTGGACGACCACTGGGACCACCCCGCGGACAAACTGAAGGACAAAATCAAGGCTGTTGGCAAGTTGGGCTCATCGTGACCCCTGGACCCTAAAAAAAACCCAGACCTTGATCCACACCGACTGCAGTTTGCTTTAGACCCAACCAGAGGTTATGACGATATGCCTTAGCCTGACCCTTAGTCCCCACGCTTCGGCCCCGCTCTGGATCAGCACTGGTGCACTGTACAGATGGACTGACCTGCTGCCTGACCGGGCCGCTGAAACATAACCCTCCGTTAACTGAGGATCAATAGATTTGTGACTCAATAGACTTAATAATGGTCTTATTTTTATAAATTAATATATGTATAAATAAAAGATAAATAAATATATATATATAAATATATAAAATATTATGATTTTTTTGTTTCTTTTGGATGTTGCTCACGACTCCTCTGAAAGAATTTATATGGCAACGGAGTGTTGTCATGTTATCAGCAATTAGACGGAGTATGTGAGCGCGCAGCACATTGTGCCTGTGTGTAGCTGTACAGGATAGTACTGAGACTGTGCTATTGAATGTGGTATTTGTGTTTATAGGAAGCACATGATGTCTCTTTTTTTTTTTTCCTCCTCAGACTTTAGCGCTCGCTTGAGCCTCAGGGGCTGTTCTATTGTATCTTTATTTTAATGTTAAAATTTTGCTTCCTGTTCAGTCTGTAATTTAACCTGCAAAACTACAAAAGTGTTTGTATGATAAAGTTTTAAGATAATGTTGATATTCACCCTTTGGCACAGAGCTTGTATATAACATGGAGGCTACTGCAGTAAAGTAATTTTTTTGTGTGTTCATTTTTGTTTTAACTTTGTAATTAAAATATCTCATAATTTGTATTTATATTTTACAAAAGAAGTTGCTTTAAAATAAATATACAAACTGCAAGAGGAAACGCGTTCTGTGCCTTTTTGTCAGCGTGCAGCTCCGTCATGTCACGGAGTGAACAGCAGCTCGATCCTATATTGCCATCTCTTGGAATATTTCTGGTATTGTAGGTGCTATGCAATTTATTTCTGCAGCCTTGACTGAGCAACTCACTCCCTCTCGCTTCCTCCCGTGCTGAGAAACTTGGGTCTCATAGCACCCCCCAGTGTACAAAAATGTTATTAAATGGTCCATTTCATGGGCCTTATGTGCCAAATCCAGCTCATCAGTAAGCATTTTAGATGAATAGGTGATCCTTTTTTGATCATAATTTGCAAGCAACTTAATTTATACTTTAATTATTTCTAAAATACAGATATGTGCATTATTATTCATGACTGACCAAAGGGAATTCAGTTTGTCTGCATCGAGGCAATAATGCCAACGAGGCAAATTGGGCACCATTTTCACTGTTTTAGTGTTGGTTAATTAGATATAAGTAGAAATAGTCTTGGGAAAAGTAACCTTATAATCATAATATTAGTTAAATAATATCCATGTTAAGGTGGTGATTATCACTGAGTTGTTCCAATTATATCAAAATATAATTAGAAAGGATATATCTAGTTATACTCTGCATTTCTCATAACCTCCACAAATACCACAAGAACAAGTTAAAATGCTGTATTAATCTTTCTAGCTATCAAATACTTTAACTAAAATGTAACTAAAATCTAAAATATATAACTACCCCTTGCCATTGACCTCCATCATCATAACTTAATGAAACATATAAGCTATACACACTGTGGCACTGAGTGACATGTGTCCGTTTTTTGAGGTTTTACAGTCAGCCTAGTTTGTTAGGAGGCTTTTAATACAAGCTTGTTCTTACATCAATACCAGCATCGATGTCAGCCTCCAGTATGCCTGAAATGTCAGACTGGGTATCAACGAGTACACAGGTGTAGCCACTGATCTGATACTGCATAATTAATGTAGGCTTTAAGGAAAAAGACCATGCTGATGCAAAAAAAAGAACAAATGAACTATTTACTCGTGCTTGAGTAATGTTTTCTTAAACAGTCTTTACCCGGCTCTAAGGAAGTTATGTTCAGGCTTTGGACATTTTGAAAAATGATAATATAAACTCTTGACCTATTTTGAAAGATTTTTGTCTTAGCAGGAACATTTATGCTTGGGGCGGTGAGCCACAGACAGGGTAGGGAGTTGGGAGCACATTTTTGATTTTGTTCTTTAATGGGATCCAAATAGAGAGTATCAGCAGGCCTATTTAAGATAATGACCACAACCTATTGGGGACAGAACAAAACTGGGGACAAGTAATATTCTCATTAGGAGTACTTGTTGATATTTAAGGCACTCTAGATATCTATTGGGTTACTGGGCCCATTCATGTTGTGCAGAGAGTGGGAGGAATGTGAGTTTGGGGGGGGGTGTTACATCCCTAGGCCCCCCAGTAAGCTGCATGATGTTTGGCATCACATCTTGAATATGCTTTGAGTAAACAGATCAGCGTTTTATCTTTGCTCACATGAACGTGTGTAATCACGCGCTATAGATCTGGACTTGAAGTGGCTGTGAAGGAACTGCTGCAGAGTCTGGGAGGCTCTGGAAAATGCACTAAATGAGCAGCCGTGTGTCAGTGTGACAATCTGGCTGAGCTTTAACGAAAATGACGACTGAGGTAAAGGGGCAGCCACACAAGGCAGACGCACTGAAATCCCGACTGCCCTATCTCTGCAGAGTGGGTGCAAAGAGATTCCTGGCAGGCTGCCAAGAGCCAGGGGTAAATGAAGGAGGTGGCGGGGTGGGGGTTGTCAGTTGAGCCACAAGCTGACAATGGAGCTTTAGAGAGGTGCATGGGCGATCCGGTCTCTCAGGCCATAAATAAACCCTAAGAAAAATCCTCCGAGAACAGAAAGAAAGCAGACTAAAATCAAAATCAGGCCTCTGGATGATCTTAAGACTTATTTTTAATGCTGAAAAGATTACTAAGAATGTGTAACATCAATGCTTATTTTATGTAGCAGCACATATCTGACAGCTTAACTGAGTGAAGCTAGACCTTCTTCTGCTGTCTCCAGGCAAAGAGGAATTGGCCCATTTTATATATGTATACATATAGCCAGGTAAAGGTCATGGAATGACATAAGGCTGTCAGGCAGCTAACTGAGATGCTGAAAAAAAAGAGTTCAGCCTTGCAAACCTTAGTTCATCAGCCTGAGCACTGAAAGTCAGAGTTATATCCAGAGGCAGAGGGGGCAGGACAGTCACACTCAGCCTTTTAACTGAACAACAGGATGTCAATTTAAAGATAAAGACATGGCTGTGCACATAAGCCTCTAATAACCAGCTGTTATGCTTTATGAATGCACATTAAAGGCTACGTGAATAAAGTTTTTTGTTAGGTGTACATACACAGGATTATACTGGGATTTAAATGCACACTCACCAGTCATCATTTCCCTTATCAATAAAACACAACAGATTGGTAGAAAAACAGGAGCTCGAAATGATCAAGATTTTCAATAAATAATATTTGATATACACAACTCAGTTTGGGCTACTTCAGGGCACCACTGACAGAATACACACTGCACTTTGCACACTTTTTTTTTTTTTTTTTGCTGTAGAGATACATATGTACAGGACTTCAACTGTGTGCTTACATCCTGTCAGACGAATATGAATTGATAATAAATAGATTGCGTGCTCACACCACACCATAGTAAAGATCACATGTGGTGGTCTCACTTATTCATAGTCAGTTTATTTATTTCACTTTATATTTTTCTGTCCTCTTGAACTATGGTTCCAGTTCTCTTCTCTCTCTAGATTTGTTAGTATAAACATCTTAGCTTCACTGGCTTTGCAGCTTTGTTAATTCTTTTTCTTTTTTTTTTAAATTTATCTTTAATTTTAAGTAATTTTTGTTTGATCTGTTATGTAGTACGGAAGCCGGGCTGTCCGGCCATGCTTATAGGCAAATTTCTGTTTTAATTTAACTAGGTTACCTCAAGATTACGAGTTAATTTTCTCAATTTCTCTGGCTGATTAAAAACGTTTTTGCGTGATAACAGGTTAATTTATCTCGCTATCTCGACAACGGTAAGGACTTTTTGTTTTCTGGCAATGAAGGCTTGATCAGGTTGTAATCGCAAGAAATTGGCCTTTCGTTTTCGGGAGATAACGAGACAACCGCAATATTAATCGCACAAAACCGAGCCTGACTATCATTCTCGGCCTCCGTTGTTTAATAGATTAGACCTACATGTTGAAAGTATTAAAAAAGGAATACAAACATTGTACATGTATTATTATTAACATTTTTATTTTTTATCTAATCAACAGTCTCATACAAAAAATACTCAGCTTTTTCATTATGATATTACAAAGAAAGTAGCAATAACAGCAGATGTACTATAAAAGTTTGGCCATTATGCTTAAATAACATATAACCTAAACGATTAACCAATGATGATTTTTTTTTATTATTAATTTTAAGCCCATTTACTACCAATTTCTCTCCAGCTCCTCAACAAAGCATGATGCCATTCAAGAAATACCAAAATTGTTGTGCCAATGTGTGTAAAAACTTTTTTACATCAACTTGTTTGATTGATGCCACCTCAGGATCAAGACCTATCAGGTCTCAATAAATGAAAAAAATAAAAAAATAAAAAAATAAAATAACTATTTAATAATTACGTAGCCAATTAAGGTGTCTTTGGGTTTTTATTGTCCAGTTTTTGGAAAACAACGAAATACTGTTGGCTTTGTGCACTCGACTAGAAAGTATAGGAGAGCAGTGGAAACGTTCAAGACCCTGAAAAACATCACTACTGTAATGAGTGCTGTGAACGTGTGTCGGATATTTTCCCATCGTTCTTTGCAGTATTGTGACGTCAAGTCAGCTGATCGCTGCTGTACCAAGGAGAAAAATGTCGCTGACAAGCTGCCGAAGGATGGAGTCAATATTCGCCGCGGCGTTTGTCCTCTGCTTTGTCACAGCAGGTGAGAAATGTGTGTCGATTCAAGGAAAGTCATGATTTAATTGAAGGAATATTTTATCCACCATAGGAGCGTCATTTGTGTAACGTTTGCAAATGACGGCTCGCTAAGCTAGCTTGTCTAAACGGTTAGCATCGCCGTTTGTATTATTACTGATAAAATTTTATGATGGTGTGTGAACCACCTTACGTAAATGAACGGGAATTAGTGAAATAATCTTGCGTTATTTAGAATATTTAACCGGCTTTGGGCAAATTACCAATAAAGGGTTTAAGAACCTGAAAATGATAATGTTAGCTTTTGGCTAACACGTAAAGCTTTAGCAAAGTGTAAAAGCTAGCAGTGATCATTGAGAAGGTTTGTTGTGTTTTTGTTGGACAGGTTAACAAGTTGTTAATCGTTATTACATGATTTTGAAGGAAAGTCTATTAATGTATGTCATTTCTTTACTTCCTTGTAACGGGTTACTAATTTACACAAGACTCTTCTTGTCATGTGACAGGCTGTAAACTGGTAGTTCCGCTTTGACATTCATCATCAGCTCTCTGTCACGAGTTTATGCCTCCATACACGGCGCTGCAATGTTCATGGGTTTTCTGTACTCTCAACCGTGAAGTCCAGTCCTGGTGCTCGCTATTACTGTAGAGTACAATTAACATATCAGTGAGAATTAGTCTTCTTTTAGCACTAGTCTGAAAGAAGTGGCATAGCTTCTCATACTAGGGGTCCTACTCTCCATCATTGCAAAACAGCAGCTGAGCATAGTAATAAATTTGTAACTTTTAGTAAATGGTGTAACAGTGATACTTATAAGGCTGAATTTAAAGTACTCAAAATTTTGATTTCTTATTATGACAGTGTAAACCAGTAACTACTTTTTCCTGCACTTACATGTGAAGTATTGCTGTGTCAGTACTTCGCTAAAAATCAGCATTGCCTTTCTGTTGTTCATGGTTGCACAAATAATAAATAGTCAAATGTGCAGGGACTCTACAGTGATCAGGGATCACAGGTGGGATTTGGGATCATTATTCAGTCATAGGTGAAGTGCTGTAATGTTTACATCTCTGTCAATTGCAAAGCACAAAAGCAATTGCTGATAAGACTATTATACATATTACGGGCAACACTTGTTTAAATCTCATTTGTGGGACATTTTCAGGGCACTATAGTTGATAATCATCAAAGACAGACAGCTAGAAAAGTACATGGCTCACATATGGTAGCTCAAAGTTTACAAAGGAATATACGCATTTTACTATGTCAATTATATTAACACCTAAAGGGCTAAGAACGTTTTGCAAGGCTGTTAGGTTAAGATATGTTTTCTTCTTGGAAGTACTTGTACTGTTACTTAATTATTTTTCTCATGTTTTACTTGGGCTGATGTTTGTTTATTTTTTAATTTATTTTATTTGACCTTTATTTAACCAGGAAGTCCCATTGAGATTCAAAATCTCTTTTACAAGAGAGATCTGACCAAGGTAGCAGCCAATCACAACAGTCATGGTTTATCATTTTTGTCACAGGTGTATATGGAGACAGCCTAACGATCCTGCAGGCTCCAGAGTTTGTGTCCTTCCAGAAAGGAGACTGGCCTGTTTCTGGAGAGAAGATCCCTGACCTGGTGGCTTTAACTATGGGATTCTCTGTTCAAGAGGTGCTTTATTATATTACAGAATGCTCCCTAATGTTCATTCTTATTTGCAAAAGCAGTTTAAATTGGTTATAATCAATTAATTGAAGATGTAAAAACAATGTGATACTGAGAAAGGGGTCGCTTGTTGCAATTAACCTACAGAGGATGATAATCAATCTACAGCTCCACTTAGTTTTACAGAGCTTTTAAGCCTCATTCAGACCAAATCAGGGATTGTGGCATAAACACCAGTTCTTCCATTCATTTTATATGTGTAGTCCTTTTTTGGTCACAGTGTTTTGGATTGCAGGGAATGCTACAAAAAGAACATCAGCCCTGTGGTGAAAGTTGAAATGGAGTCAAAAGAAGCTTTCATCACGCTGCCAATCAGATCTAGCAGAGCTGAACAATCCTGCCACTAGGGAGTACAATGTTGTTAATTAAGATTTGCAAATGTATCGACAATCTCATACAACCACACAAACCTTTGCTAATTGCAGCAACACCTGATATGGTCTAAAAGTTGTTTAGCTGTTGAACCCACAGCTTTACTATTTTGGTTCACTCTCACTACTCTCACTGCGTTGCTTTCAGATGCAGGAGACAGATCAGTATTTTTTTCACCTCTAAAGATTCACCCTCTCACACTTCCTGCTCAGCACCAAATGACAGACTGATACAGATAAAGGCTAGCTAGTGAACAAAGTGTAGCATTTAGCAGCTAAAGCTGTTGATAGAGACCAAAAAAGAGCTGAAAGAAAGGTAATATAGGACTTACAATAACCAGGTGGCCAGAAATAAAACTCCAAATGCCAATATTGCTCTCCAACTGCTGGATGTGTATACAATCAGCTCTATGCTTACTTTATTGACTTAAAAGGTGATTAAAGATCAGTGCTTTTTTCCCAACTTGTTTCTGCTGCCCTAAGCAGTCAAAAAAGCTGTTGCTACAGGTATATTCGTATGTCCATGCTAGCCTAACCACGTGTGTTCATTTATACAGGACTTCTCCTGGCCAGGCCTTCAGGCTGGTCCATTGTTCCAGCGCCCCCGTGCTAATGTACTGGTGGTTGTGAGAGGAGTGGATGGCCTGGCTCTCCCTCAGAGTGTGGCCTCCTATCCTTTGGAGAATGTGAGTCAGACTGGACTGTGGCATCGTGATGATATTTTGTACATAAATTATGATGCTTTGCTGTAAATAATACTTGAGTCCAAAGTGCAATTTTGCTAAGGTAGTCATTAAGTTAGTCTTTTTTTTTTTTGCAGCCAGTACCCTTCACCTTGGATAGTGTTGCGGAGACAGTCCACTCTCTGTTTGCTGAGGACACCCCTGTAGTGCTGCAGCTGGCCCCCAGTGAGGAGGTAATGAAAACATACCAAGACTGAACAGGGTAAACTCAACCATCTGCAACATCACTTTCAAGAGGCTTATCTGTTGTCGTTTGCTCTGTTGTCTCTCACAGAGGTTGTATATGCTGGGCAAGGCCAATGCTGTGTTTGAGGACCTACCAGTAACCTTGCAGCAGATCCGTGCCCGTTTGTCCCAGGATGGCTCTGTGCTGGCTTCCCTGCCGCTCAATTCCCTCAGCAGAAATGCAGAGGTCAGTTTTTAAAAAGCAACATCATTCCCACCAACGCAAGGCCGTACTAGCTTTTTCATCATGTCTTTAGAGAGCAAAATCATGGCATGGCCTCACTTTCTCCCAGCTAACTTCTGTTACAAGTACTTTTCAAAGACAAACTTGTGACACTCAGCATAAAAAGTTTTGGCCAATTTGAACTGGAGACCATTTTTCCTTGTAGTGTTGTAGCTCTTTTTCCAATTATGTTGTTAAATGCATATTCTCATGCAGTAAGCACTCAGAATTCTTCACACATTGTTTGTGCAATTTAAGAAATACATGCACCTACAGTCCTTGGGAGTAAAGTCAACTTGAATCTGTAAATTTTGACTCTATTTCTTTTCTGTTTTTGCTTTTTAGGCTGATTTGCTCTTCCTGTCAGAGGTCCAAGTACTCCATGATATTACAGCTCTGGTAAATAATCTAGGTTTAAACTGAAACTCTCCTAGAAATGAGGCTTATTCTTGCCTTGTGGCTCAGATTTCTCTATTTTGTGTTCCTCTTGTAGCTGCAGAGACACAGACACTTGGCGAAGGACCACTCTCCTGACCTATACTCCTTAGAGTTGTCTGGCCTGGAGGAGCTCAGCAGGCTCTATGGCCAAGACTCTCCTCAGTACAGGAATGCCACTGCCATTCTTGCCTCTGTTCTGCAGAAAGTAAGGGGAAATTCTTAATAGGTTTTAATCGCCTAATCTATTCAGTATATAAAACAACCTCTGTATTTAATAATACTTATGTTTTTTCTTTGTAGTTTGGAGAGGATGTGTATAGTCTTTATGGCAACAACGCTGTGGTGGAGGTTGTTACTGTTAAGACCTTTGAGGCTCCATTGACCAGGAAATCCCGTTCAATCCTGGAATCCAAGCAGATTGTAAGTCTAAAGCGGACCTATTTGATAACTGTGGGGATGTTTTTACATACTAATTTTCCTGTCTTTAAAGTGTAAGTTTAAGCCCCTTGAGGCCTTGGTGCCTTTTTGGTGTATGACACTTAGACCAGTAAAAATCATTTATCTCAATTAAAGAAATGTCTAACCCTACCCGTAACCCCTGATCAGAATTATTACATATTAACCTAATATTTGTGCATAGGTGGCTCCTATGTGGTATATAATGAAATGCAATGGCAGTGTTGAAATATTCATTTGGATGCAGCTTTTATTATTGGAAGAGGGTAAACCACACAGCTTGAAAATTAAATGGTGTTGGCAGTCTTGCAGTAGTCAGATGGTGGGGCTGTTTAGTTGAGTTTACAGAGTAATGGCAGCATGTGAATGCAAGAAACTCTTGTCTCTCTTGTCTTTGCTGCACGTGGATGCTTTAGCAACACCAAAGCCTTCTCAAAAATAGAACTAGATGTCGGGCCTGTCACAATACCACAAGAAGACTAACTGAACTGTGACTGGTCAACTTGGCCTGCTTGTGTTTTCTCCAGCAGGTTTCCATACTAAGGGAGATGTTAAAGGAAAAGTTAGGCTAAGCAATTTGAAGAAAGCCTTCTCTCTTTTAGTAACACACATTTTGCAAAGGCGTTTCCCTTGCAAAATCTCTGCTCACTTAAATGGTGCTTCATATCACACTAAAACTATGTAACCAGCTATAGGTCTTTGTCACAGCAGGAAAAGAACAGGTGTTAAATGGTTGCATTAGAAATTGCTGCATTACATTTGGGTGAGTTTTTTCAGGGTCCAGGTATTGTACGTGCTAACCTAATGTCACGGTTTACTGGAACACTTGATGGAAATGAGTAAGCATTAATGAAATTGGTTACACTTGTCCTGTCCTGTTGTGACAAATTAAAATGTCTGACAAGAGTCTGTTGGATAGCCATAGTAATGGAACACGGAGCAATAAAATTTACCTCGACTTAACGCCAGGTCTGTAATATCTGCACTCCGAGTCATACAGTAACTGAAAAATTCTGAACACAGTTAATGTCAAAACTATAACAGACATGATCGTTTACAATTCGGGTGTGGATTGTAGTGGTGGTGCTATCCACCGGGGAAAAACTGATCCAAATAAAAATTAAAACCTATGCCGTCAGCATTTTCTGTAACCTTTTTTTATGAAGGATAAACCCAGTTAAAGTTAATGCTTCTTGGTGTTTATGACTTGAGTCTGGAACCAAATAAACACTTCAGTCATCCACTGCGAAGAGGGGTGAGGAGGGGGTGAAGGGGTCCTGTATAGACTGTCCTAATACTTCTGGTCATGTATTGTGCTCTCCTTTTATGACACTCATTTTTATTCAAGGTAGCAGTACTTTTTATTCACCCGCTTATCACTAACTTCTAAGGTAACTAGTCAGAGGGTGAGGAGGAAGTTGGCAACCGTTCATACACTACCACATCCAATAAAAACCCATGTTTTTTGTATTCATTGTTTTGATTGAGAGATCTTTACCGGCAGAAATTATATTTAGTGCGTTTCAACCTGTTTTGCAGAGTAACCCGGGCAGCCCTTACAACCTGGGCTATAAGTACAACTATAACTACGCAGTCATCTTCAACATTGTGCTGTGGCTGATGATCGCTCTGGCCCTCGCTGTCATTGCCATCGCTTACAACCTGTGGAACATGGATCCAGGATATGACAGCATCATCTACAGGATGACCAATCAGAAGATCAGGATGGACTAAGACCTGACCATCAGCACTCCATCTGTCCTCTTAGATCCCTCTAGTGAATGTTTGTGTGTTGTGTGAGGTCTTGTTTAGTGAAAAAAAAACTGTGACAGCTTGATAGGGGGAATATGTAATACTGGATCACCTCTTTGTTTACAGCCATGATAACAGACAAGAAATATCAGCATTATAAAAGTGGTTCATAAAGATTCTTGCCTATATAAAGCAGTTTAAAATCCTCCTCCACTGTTGTACACACTGAACAAATTCTTCCTCCCTTCATCCCTAAATCATTCCTTATGACTTAAACTCCTCACTAACTACGTTCATTTGTTTTCCTGGTGATGAAATTGTGTTTTTTATTGTTAAAAACCTATTGTAATGTTATGAAAGAATGAGATTTGTGTGGTTTCTGTGAAGTTTTGCTTGTTTTGTTGTGTGAAACTAAGTTAAATTAAATCTATGTGTATATATTGAATTTAAAAATGCAACTGTATGACAAACTGCTGTACTCTTATTGTGAAAACATTTGTGCAGTGTTTATCCCTGCTTTAATTCCAAATTATAAATACATATTGGATTCCATAAATACTTGATCATAGTTTTGGTTGTTAGAACTAAAAAAGGATAAACAAAGCTCTGTAAATTGCGTAATAAATGCCTGACAATAAATTATTATATGGATCAGCCTGATTTTC
>JAPZDZ010000005.1:6387328-6405665 GCA_029783805.1 Acanthurus tennentii
GTCTGTAGTGAGCCCACCAGGTCCTGGCAGCATATGTGCAGGTACTGTTGTCAAGGCTCTTGAACCTTACCTGTTCATATTCCCACTCGTCAGTTTCCACACATGGTTTCAGATGTTTTATGTCCATGTGTTTGTGTTTGATTTTCTTTGGTGTTTTATTTATGTGTCTTAGAATTGGATAATAATATCCAAGCTTTCAATTTGAGTTAATAAGAAAATACTCAAATGTTTCTTTTTAGTCTTTTAATCTTTTTATGATTTTCAACAAATCCCATGAGAAGACAATGATGCATTCATCCGGTGACAAGTTTTGCCTGTTTAGCCGCAGTCTGATATAGCTTTGCCCTCAAACTTTTGTTTAAAAAAATACAAACAAATGTTTGCTTAAGTGTCATAACAGTTGTAGGACACTAATTAATTTATATGACAGCTTTATTAGGCTTTGTCTCAGAGAGTAACAAAGCAAATTCATCACTGATAATGGCATGTTAAGGCCAATTTACACCAAAGATTTGCATTGAGACAACTTGACACTTGCAACTGCTTGCAATACCCCAGTGTGCAACATTCTTAGAGGATTTGTTGATTAAAAATAAGAAACTAAAATAGGCCTAGTATTATCCTTGTCTGTCCACAGTGTGTAGCAACCCTCTAAAGCCTGTGTAGTTTATACTTTCATTTTTTAATGAGTTTAATCATATCAGCATTGTTATAATAATGTCTACTGTTTTACAGCAATCCAACACCAGTCACACCAGAAGCTGCTGAGGCTCCTGAGCAAGGTTAGTGTCACTCCTGGCAACACTGTTCGCTTCAGGACATCATGTGACTTTAATCACGTTCCTCTTCTGTCATATCCAGCTTGCATCCAACCACATCTGTAATTGTGCTGGAGCACTGATTTTTTTAGTGCCAGACCATTATTTTTGTGTGTGCTTTCATGTGCAAACACCATATTCCTGGTTTCTAGCTTTCTATGCAGTAAGTCAGTGAAAGTTTTGAGTGTTTGGTGAGTGAACTTGGCTGTTGGCCACATCAGCCGGAGGTTTTGAAAGTACTCGTGGTTAGATCAGTCTAATCCCTACAGCCAACAGGAATCACAGCACTTGCCAAAGGTTTAAGCTCACATTCACTCTAAATAAACCACCAGTCCCTCTTTATTTCCTTCCTCACATGAACTCAAACACAGAGGACACAGCTAAAGGAGAGGAGGTGGAGGAAGCTGCTGTCACCGTCCCAGAGGTGGAGGAGAGTCCAGTAAGTGCACACACTGACTGTTTACAGATTTTACTAATGTGGAAACTCATCTACTAAATTTCTATTTCTTATGGCGCAGCTGGACAACGACATTGCCGTGGGGCCTCCCACTCAGGCTGTGCTGGAGCAGGTGGTGGAGCTCAGCATCCTCCTGACCAGAGAGATGTACACCGACAACCTTGATGATCCAACCAGCCTCCAGTACCAAACACTCAGCAGGCAGCTTGCTGAAAAGGTTTGTCTCTTTCCTCAACTCCCTCTGCCTGTCTCTTTTTATGACTCCCCTTAGTGCGGTATCTTGGCTCCCAACCGGACTCACTATATCTCCTGGTTTATGGTCTGTGATGGATGCATTGTTAGTTTTAATAACACGCACTTTAATAGCAGCGGTAGTTAAACTCAAATTGCTAGGCAGGAGTTCAAATACAGATTTTATGGTTCACATTTGGTGAAATAACTATGTGTTGAAAACACAGGCTGATGATGTGTCTTGGGAATAAATAAACTTTTGCACATGCAGACATATGCACAGGTACTCACCTTTAGAGGCAAAACCATTGGTTTTGCAGATATTTGAAAAATAAATCATTTTATTTTGGTACCTTCCCTGGACATCAGCTGACACACAAATGTTAGAGGGAACACAGATACATACATACTTTGCAAATAACACCATCATAAGCACACACTTTTGTGTCATTTCTCCTAAGCTGATCTGTTTTTCACTCTTGGTGGTGATCTGCTATACACATAAAGTCTCCATACTTTCACATATGTGCCCATAAGCATAAGCATTGCATATACACAAACTCATGTGTCTTATAGAGATTTAGGTCTATGTAGAGGAAGTGGAGGGGAGGACTGGAGACTTATAGGTAGTAAGTATGTCAATGTAGAAAAATGGGATGTTGGAGGACAAGCTGGGAGACAAACAGTCTTGGAGACTTTTCTATTCTCTTTCCTATTCCCTTTCGATGATGTATTAAATAACTGGGTCATTTACTTTACAGAACAGTACATGTATTGTTTTTTTTTTAGTGCATAGAAGCAAGACTAATAAAAAAAACGTGGACCACAGTGAAAGTTTTTGCCTCCCAAGGATAATGATGTGGGCCACAGCACAAAAGACTCAAGAACCTTCAACTACCTTGAACAAAATGAGCAGTTTTGGAACAATAAATCTCACTTTTTTTGCTGAGCAATTTCAGTGTAACCCCATAAACCCGTGGCTGAATCTTGTTTAACAATGCTCAATCATCTTTGACCTTGCAGATAGCGGATGCTCTAGAGGGGCTGCCTGGGTTTAAGAGTGTGTCTGTGCTGGACTTCAGGTCAGTCTCTCTCTGAAAACAAGTGCTCTTTCAACAAGGTTAAAACTACCTCAACTCGCAGCATTAACACAATTTCACACAAACTTCCTGTAGGCCTCAGAAGGACACTCATGGGTGAGTCATCAGTACAGACCGTGGTAGTTCGACCTTGCGTAGTCTTCCCTGTCCTCTCTTGTATTTAAGTCCACCGATCCCTGTCAACTTTTCCTCAGCTAGATCTGTGTGAGCGAGTGTGTGTGGCGTCACCTTCACCTCACGCTGTTTACCTGTGAGTGTAGGCACGTGTTAAGATGTGTCACTAGTTGCCTGTGTTAATGGTTTTAGTTGGGTCACTCAACTGTTAAGTGGGATCAAGGTGGGTCCAACCGAGTGAGCAGGTGCTCTTCTATAGAGACGATTAACAGGGCTTTACGACCTCACCAATCAGCCTCTGGTAGAGAAATGCAGAGGAGGGTTAGAGCAAAGGTGTGTGTGTCAGGAGTGTGAAGGCAAAAGAAAGCAAAAGAGATTAATTAAATTAGAAATAAGTAAAGACAAGAAGAAAACTTAGATGGTAATAATGAGGCTGTTTTTCTTGCTATAGTGCTGCTGCTGATGGAAAAGTGTTTAGGTCTTCTACTTAAACTTTACTTAGTTTTTCTACATTAAAATATCTAAAAATGTGGATATCTTTATTATAGATTTAGTTGAGTTGTGTACTCACATTATCTCGAAAACTCCAATAATGTTACAATCCAATAATGTAATGTAAGTTAAACTTTAACACATTACCTTGTCCTTGAACATTTCTGCCTGAATCACATAGTTTTTTAGCAGCAACGGTGGCTGTTTAGTAATGAAATAAGCTAACCCAGTGATCCCAGGCTCCTTCACAACATCATCAAACCACATCTTTTGTTTACATGGTTTGATGGGGAGACCCCTAGTGGCAGAAATTTTCATATTGTCTATTAAAAAGTCCTACAGTTCAAATATTCTTCTTTCCATATGCTTTATGCAATTACAAAAAATGTTTAACTTCTATTTTATTGCATGAAGGAATAGTTAGACATTTTGGAAAACACAGCTCTCACATCTATACACTGATTGAAAGTTTGCAGCCAGCAGCCGCTTACCTCAGTTTTCCTTGAAGAACGCAAACGGGGAAAAAACTCAGCCTGGCTTTGACCAAAAATAACAAAACCCACCCATGAGCTCCTCCAGAGTACTTTATTTTGTAGCTGGTCAAGGTGGATCAATTTGACCTACTTTATAGGTTATACTGGGCAGTTAAATCTTAACAATTCATTTTATTTTATTGACTGATCATTAGTTTGAATAAAACCCTTAATTTGCAAAATAACTGGTTACTACAGCCATCAAATAACTGTTGTGGGATAAAAGTAAAATATTGGTCATTAATATGTAGTCATCAAAAGAAGCAGAAAAGGAAAATATTAAAGTAAAACACAACTACCTTTAAATTTTACTTGATCACAGTTCTTGACTTTATGCACATGTAAGCTGCATTTTTCAACTCCAGCATGGTACAAGTAAAATTTAAAAAGATTTTAGATGCAATGGCTGTGCTTTGTACACTATAATGTATGTGTTTAATGTTGCACGCTGCTGCTAACCGCAGATGACTGAGCGCAGCAGGAGTAGAGCTCTGTCTGCCTTTGTGTATGTGTGAAACCAAAGGGGAGAAAAACTGGACCTCCTCCTAAATGTGGTTGATGTGGGCCGGCACATGCTCGGCTGTCCTCCAGAAACCCAACAAACTAGGTCAGAGTAGAGGGCTTCCAGTAGTCAAATGAAGGCTGATAGATGTTTTTTTTCCAGAGTTTGGAGTCTCTTGTGAGGTTTCCATGTATATTATGATGATATTGATCATTGTGCTGACTCTGCCATTATTTGGCCTCCTGCATTCAGACCAGGAGTAAATCACACGAGTCGTTAGTCAAATGTGACCACAACTCTTTTAACAGGTTTGACGTTAAATCACGCTAATGCTAAAGCAATTTTCATATTCTTAGAGGATTGCTCTCTCATCCAAGACACGTTATTTTAAAAATTCTTGTTGTAAATGTTTGACTGAGGAACGATGTGAGGTAGTGTATGCACCACTGGGAAATTTCCTCACTAAAATTGGGATTTTTAATGAAATAAGTATAATATTAAATAACTAATAACAATAATAATAATCATCTATTTAAAATAATATTTTATGAAATATACATATGTTTGTGTACTTAGTATATTTTATTCTCTTTATATTGTTTTTTGCGGTTGTAGTTAGCAGTATTTTGAAATGTGCTTCTAATATTTCTATCACTGAATGGGATGAAACACCTCTCAATATAATACTGTGCAACACCTACAACACCAATGTCAATGTCAACAACAACTGGACGTCATAATAATACCCAGCATTTGGCAGATGTGCTGTATTTCATTGCATTAAATTCTTTAGTTGTTGGCCTACGTCATATGGCAGCCAGGAAGTGTTTAGCACAGTGTGATTCCACTGAAAGTATGATTATACTGAATTACTGCAAGGCCCTGAGCCGGTTTCAATTTGTGGACTGGATGTTACTATTACATATTTGTGTTCTCAGGCTGGATGGCGTGGTGGTCGACTATGCTGTCACAGTTGTGGTGGATGAAGCAGGAGTGAGCAATGAGCAACTGGACTACCTGACCTTGCAGTCAAACAGAGTGGAGAACTCGTACCGTGAGGTCATGGAGCTCCCTACGGTGATCTACACCATCACCGAGGTCAAAAACTTCGACACAGGAGCCCTGCAGAAAGACGAGCTGGAGAGCGGTAAGATGATGGCCAGTGCAAGACTGCTGAGCTCCCTAAAGATATTCTCTGTGTTTTAACAAAACACACATGCCACCATTATAGCTATTCATTTAAATGGCATGGCAGTGAAGTCACTGGTAATGCCCTGGCAGAAGTAATGCATGCAGTGCAGGGCAAACCTCCAAGTGTCATATCAAGTAGAGACCCAGTAGACTCAGCATTGATATTAAAACATACGCTACACCACTTGAGAAAACATTCCAGGGTTTTAATAGTCTCATCTGTTTCTTATTTGTCCGCTCTTTCTGTTGAAGGTGACAGAGACATATGTAGAAGAAGTTTCAGCTCAAAAGTGGGCCAGTTTTTCTGAACAAATAACAGAGTCATCAGTTATAGGAGCTGTGTATTTATTCTGTGCTAAATCCTTGTCATTTAATGGTCTGCAAAATGGAACTGAGCAAACAGGATTTTTGAAATCTGAGCTCTTTGTTTTTCTGTTTGCTTTGCTTTTGTCCTTTATTTTTGCTCACACACAGTGAAACACTAAAATGTGTAATTTACCTAATAAGCATGCTGCATCCTGTAACATTATCAGACTTGTTATGGACAGCATTTCTTTAAAAACAACACAACTTGGTGCTTTAGAACTAAAGAAATATTTTTTTACATGCAGAGGGTCACTTGGGTTACAAACTTTTGTGGGGCACCTGGATGTTATTTCCAAGTTTTATTTTAATAAGGTAATGTTTACAAATGAACATCACTAATTATGGATTTTGAAGAGTAAATGTAATCACTAGAAGTAAAAAGCTAACATTAGACCAAACATACTACACCACAGCTGCACAACTTTAATGTCACAAACACTAAGCTTCTTAGTGCACTAAACTACACACATATTATAACCCAATATCTCACAGATTGCATGAACAACATGAAGCTGTGAAGCAGACTGGCTATAAGACAATTTACCGTGTTTGGCCTGTAGACATTTAATGACCCTGACAACCTCTGTAGTCTCATTTTAAGACTTGTCAAATCTTCAAAAACCATGCAAGGAGTATTTACTGACATATTTAATGTCATAAAATAAAATATAAAATCTCTTAAGCTTGTGTTTATCACAGACTTTATGTCAGGTGTTAAACCAAAGACCCATTCAAAATACCTACTGACTTTAAGACGAACGAACTGGAAATTTAGCAAGGCTAACGACTCTTGGTGTTTTAGAACTTATTCCTGCACCACTCTTTTCTTCTTCCTTGTCAAACCCTTTGCCTTACATTACTCACAATGCTTACAACTCAAACACCAAATGTTTGATCAGAAGTTCAGGTGTTTAATGCTATCACAGGCTAATAAAGCCCCAAGTTGCTAGCCTCAAGCTGAGATGGGAACAGGCAACACAGGGCTGTCAAACTCACTTCTTTCTAACTCCACACTGCCATATTATTTTCATTTTAAAACTTATGGTCTTCAGCCACAGCTCCCTCTGGAGCCATAAATGGCTTTATATTTTTTACATATGCACTTTAAACCACTGCTTCTGTTAGATTTAGCCAGTCAGTAAGTAGGTTAGCTACCTCCTCCTTCTGTGGCCTTTGTCCAGAAATGTGAGGAAATTGAAGGATGTGATAATGTCTACAGCATCTCCTCCTCCTGCGAGATTTCTCCCTGCTCGTGTTTTTGAAAGAATGTATGTCATTAGTTTGCCGTGTTAGCGATCTCCCCTGGAGAGGAACGTCGTCTGATGCTCACATTCATTATATTCTTGGACATGTGAAATGATGGCTAAACACTCTCATATGGCTGACATGTGTTGCTGGGGAACTTAAAGGCACAGCATGGCTTTGTTTTTCTGCTTGGAGGGTGATGCAGTAATAGCCTTGGCCCTCAGTGGCTGATATTCACTCCAGATTGTAGCACTGATTTGTAGATATTTACCCCTGAAGGTAATGCTGTCAAAATGAAGGCTATGCTGAACTGCTCACAGTTGAAAAGATTCTGTAGACTCCTGCAGGCGTGATTATTTTAGCTATGAGTATTTGGCACAGTTGCCGTTTTTGTGTCAGTTCGTATTAATATTTGTTTCTCCACTGGTTCCACAGTGTCTGAGGTCCCAGAGTCTGTCAACACTGCAGACGGAGCCGCGGTGAGTAACAAGTTACCTCCACAAGTATCATGACAACAATCTCTCTCCAGGCTATACAGCTGCATTGAGCTCCGTTAAGTTGATAAATGACTTTTGTTTAAGAAAAATGACAGTTGTAGTATGACTGATATTGTGATAACTGCCTGGTGATGTTATCCAGACCCCACCAGTGCAGGTAGAGGATGAGCTCAACAGCGAGGATCAAGTGAGGCTTTGAGGATTAGTTTGGCTCTTGCTTTAATAATCCACTGCTATTTTGAGGCAGAGGCTCCAGTGCGGCACCACAGCACTGGGAGTAAAGACAAGAGACAGCATATATAAGTTTACTCAGACAAGTAATAGCAGCTAAATGCTGTCTTTTTTTTGTGCTGTCTTGTGGTCGACTGTGACCTATGACGGTAATCAAAGTTTGTCTCTGCTTGTTTGCATTATACCCTCCTCACTTTGTGATTAATTTGCCTCGTTATATGAACTAGAAGAGTTTGGAAAACTTCTTATAAGTAAATGACTTACTGGCAAGAGAACCGTGCCTTCAAAGTACTTTGAAGCCACAATTTAGATTTAGTTGCTGTGTTTTTCAATCTTTCTTTATGTTGATAAAAGAAGAAGGAAGCTTGCACCATGCCACCAAAACAATCGGACATTTACAGTTTCACTATTTGATAACCTTAATGTAAAGATGGAAAGCAGCAGGAGCTCCTACCTGCCTAACCTGCAAAGCCCAAACAGCCGGCCAATCAAAGTGCTTACTTCTTGGCACAATCAAGTGGTGAAAGGTTTGGATAACAAAGCCTGTTTAAATGCAGATTGAGCCTGCTGATGGGCCACCGGAGGTTGTGATCCAAGAGGAGGACACTGAAGATGTCAACAAAGATGACATTCTTCCTGTGCCCACCGAAACCAACACACTGGCGACAGAAGAAGACGATGTCATTGTTCTGGAGGAGAGTGCAGCTGTGTCTCCAGCTCCTGTCCTGACCACCAGTGCACCTGAAGCAGGCAGTGAGTACTTATTCACCTTCAGGAACATACATTAATACATGCAGTTTATCCACCTGTGGTGCTTTCTTTCCATATTGACCTCTTCTATTACTTGCTAATGAACCTGTTACAGGCTACAAGAGATTTTAGAGATAAGACTGCATCAAAGCATGGACACAAAACATGAAAACCTTACAGCTGTTTTATGTTTCAAATAGTTTAGATGGCTTGCTTGATGGTTCTGTGGTCTCAAATAAAGCTGCCAGTTTCCAGCCAAGGAGACCATCAGAGATTAAGCTGAGTTTCTCCCCGTCTTTGTGTTTCCAGGCTTTGAGGAGGAGGGTCTGTTGCTGGAAGACACTGTGCACACTTCTGCTGTCGAAATCCCTCCACCAGAAGAGCTGCCAGCTGAGCTTCCTGCTCCAGAGCTTCCAGTGGATGTCACACTGCCTGAACCACCAGTGGAGGTCGAGGCCTCTGGTTCAGGCACAGTGGAAGTGGAGGACCTGCTCCAACCAACTACATCCACAGCAGCTGAGGAAGAAGAAGCATCTCTTGAGGAGACTGGTTCAGAAGTTGGGCTGATAACAAAAGATGTCACCATAAATATAGATGCAGCCTCTGAAGCTGAAACAGAGGAAGTTGAAGTAGCTGCAGTGGAAGAAGAACCTACAACTGCAAGCGTCAAAGAGGAGCATCTGGATGAGGCTGTTGAGAATGAGGTAGAGATTTCCGAGGAGCTTGAGCTCCCAACAATGGCAGCTGAAACCATAGAAGAGGAGGACCTGCCTGCCCTAGTCCCCCCTGCTGAGGCTATAGATGTAGCAAGTGAAGTATCAGAGTCAGAGGAAGCAGAAACAGGTCTGCTTCCTGTTGATGCAGATGTTCCATCTGCAGATACGGAAGTAAACTCCCAACAGCCTGCTGAAGACACAGATATGAATGTCGCATTGCCTGATCCTGAGGAACCGGCATCTGAAGAAGGTGATGTGGAGGAAACAGAGAAGGAAGATGTGAAGGAAGAGAGTGTTCCTGAAGCTCCAGCTGCAGAGGAAAACGCTCCTGCAGTTCAAGATATCTCGAACGATGACCTCACAGAGGATGAGATTATATTGGTCAACAATGAGGAACCAGAACCAGTGGTGACAGTTTCTCTGAGCCCAGCCCAACCGACCGCCCTGTCTCCTGAGAGGGAGTCTCCTTTCACCCGTATCACTGTTGTGATTACTGATCAACAACCTGATCTCATCCCTTCATTGGCGGAGGTAAAAGCAAAATATTATAGATGTTTATGTTGGAAAAAAGTATCAAAATGTCAAATATTGCTAAATACACAGCTCTGGTAAATTAAAGAATCCTCCTCTTTCTTTCAAAGTTAGTAAGTAAAAGAAGTATAAATATGCAATGAAACTACAGCTAAGCTATATATTTTTCCATTTTCAAATTACAATTAAGCTTCTTTAAACAAATAAAAGCATCCTAGCTTTGTGTTTCCCTTGGCAGTGGTATACTCGCATTTGAGACCTGTTGTTACAAAGAGACTGACTGCCAAATTCTGGGGTTTGCTATCTACTGGAGCACGACATCAAACATTAATGAAATATGCTTTTCCGCCTTTTTCCCAGTGACCTCAGCTCTCTATGATTGGACTTGTACAGAGAACTCATATCACAGATGAAGAAGTAATCGCTAACAACATTGGCCCCTGGCTGGCTAACTCATGTGCAGCTGCTTGAAATTAAATGATATCACAAACTATTTTAGTCCATACAAATATTGTACAAGGATCAAAAAGTCGCCACCTACTAAAGAACATTAATGCAGAGCATGCTGTCTCTTCAGAAAAATTGATTAAAAAAATCAATAAAACTTAAAAAAAAAATTTAAAAATTGAAGTTTCGGTAATCATAATTTTGACAGTTTAACTACACAAGCCAAAAGTAACAATGTGGATTTATACTGATTTCTTACCCAATCTAATTTAGTCTCAGCTTGATTCTGATTTAAACTGGATGTGAAAGAGAGCTATAAACAAATTAATCATTGATGTACACCAGTTAGAAGTAAAAAGTCTCATCTATTTTGTTTTTTATCCCCTGATCCAGACCACTATGGATGGCTTGGATGACGCCACCATTGGAGACCAGGGCTTTGATTTGATCAGTTTTGGTCATGGTTTGATTAACCACACAGAGGAGGGCAGCACTAGCTTTCCCTTTGGTGTGGCACACGGCACAGACCAAGTCAGCATTGCCATGCCTGCGAACCCTGGACGAGCACTGATGGTGTTCTTCAGCCTGAGGGTGACCAACATGATCTTCTCAGATGATCTCTTTAATAAGAGCTCCCCAGAATACAAGGCTCTGGAGCAACGCTTTTTAGAGCTGGTAAACTTTTCACATGTACTAGACTTGTGGTTATGAGTATTGCCACTGTTGTGTTTAAGCCTCTGGTTTGGATTATGTTTTTTTTTAAATCTTTTCCTAGCTTGTACCGTACCTGCAGTCCAACCTGAGTAACTTTGAGAACCTGGAGATCCTGAACTTCAGAAATGGGAGCATTGTGGTCAACAGCCGGATGAAATTTGGAAAGCCTGTGCAACAAGGGGTCACCAGCACTGTCTATCTGATCCTGGAGGACTTCTGCAACACAGCCTACCAGACCATGAACCTGGCTATCGATAAATACTCACTGGATGTCGAGTCAGGTGGGTTAGCGTCAACTGCTGGAAACTCCTTTTAGATTTCTCCTTTTATAAATTTGTTAGACATTTTGATTATTCAAAGTCTTGCCAAAAGTTACATTAGAGGATAAACACTAATTTCATGTCTTAACAAAAAAGCTAGCTGAAGCTAGCAGATGTTTTTCCTAGTATAGTGTAAAGACTGTCAAAGGAGGGAAACAGCTAGCCTGTCTCTGTCCAAACGTAACAAAATCCATCTGCTAGGATGTTTAAAATGCTAGAGGAAGCGACTTTGCTGGCTGATCAATAATACCGCCTGTAAAACCACAAATTGTTTTTTTATTATACAAACCAGATGTAACTTGTTAATAACTGAGTTTTTGAGTTCCTTGTAGGCTCGTTTGGTAAACTTTGGAGCCAGACTGGCTGTTCTCTTCTGTCTCCAGTCCAAATGCTTAGCTAAGCTAACCAGCTGCTAACCGTAGCTTCATGTAAAGGTACAGATCTGAGAGTGGCTTTTCCTCCTTTTTATATAACTCTCTGCAACAAAAAACATTTTACAAAATGTTGAACTACTCATCAGAATAATGATTTGCAAAATAAATGCATCTGTTCAGTACTGTAAAGTGTGTTAGTGTGTGGAGGCCTGGAAAAGCAGTCCTCGGATCTTTGTTGTGAAGCGAATGTCATGGTCACATCAGCTGGGATCAGATAATCAGGGCTTCCCTGAATAGCAGCCAAGCTTACATGTATCATTAACTGCACCTTGACTGAGCGATTACTGTGTGCACTTGTGACTTTACACTGTTTGCTATTATTGCCTCCAATTTTGATAATGTGACTCAGATATGCACCAGTCATGACATTTTCTGTGTTCATTCCTTTAATAGGCCAGTTATGATATCAGTACATGCTTGTGTTTACAACCATGACGCAGTTGTCAAAATCAGTCAGACTTGGAGATAACACACAGTATTGGCTCCCTTCATGTATCAAGGCTACATTAGAAGTGGAAGAAGAGCAGTCTGTGAACATGTCTGTGTTTCCCATTGAAAAAAAGAAACAAAAAAACTAATAAGGTCATTTCAATAATATATGAATAATCTGAAATTCATTATCTTGTGCATTAGAGGAGACTTTTTAGGGGTAATTGATTGTTTAACTGAAAGTAATGGTTGGATATTTTGGGAAATGCAACTATTTGCTGAGAAGATTAACACCAATCAAATGCCTGAAGGGTTTATAAGGTAGCTGTGCAACTTTAGCTAGCAAGTGTAGCTTAGTTAAATGAGGAAAAGGCTTGCATGACTTTGTTCAAATCCAAAAAATCTCTTAAGCCACTACTTAACATGTTACGTGTAATTTATCTTAACTGTTTAGTTTATATTTGGAGGTGTTGCTAGGTTCATTTTGTTACCTTTGGACAAAGCCAGGCTAGTTTGTTTACCCCTGTTTCCAGTCCAACTGCTAAGCTACGCTAACCAGCTGCTGACTGCAGCTTCATGTGTATTGTGCAAGTATTATAAGATTCTCCCATTTCATCCTCTTGCTCTCATCTAACTATTTTAAAATAAGAGTTGTGCATCTTGGTCATACTAAATATTTTGAGATAATGGAGGTGAAGAAATTTCCTCATCTCCTCCAAATGCTGAACTCTGCATGAGCATTTCATGACCTGTTGCCATGTTACTGTTTACCTTACAATCAACACTCCTGATTATTTCATCTCCAGGTGACCAGGCTGACCCCTGTAAATTCCAGGCTTGTAACGAGTATGCAGAGTGTAAAGTGAACAAGTGGTCAGGGGAGGCAGAGTGTGTCTGTAACGCTGGCTACTTCAGTGTGGATGGCCTGCCCTGTCAGAGTATCTGTGAGCTGCAGACTGACTTTTGCCTCAACGACGGCAAATGTGACATCATTCCTGGCCAGGGAGCCATCTGCAGGTGGGTGGGGATTAAGGGAAATGATCTGTGTGCGTGCAGGAAAGAGTGTCTGAGGTTTATAGGTGTGTGAGGCCAGTGCTTCATCACAGAAAACTAAACAGCTTTTCAAATACTTTCTTGCAGTTGCAGCTGCAGGAGACCAGATTTATAGCTTCTAGATTTACAGTTGGTTTGCTTGGCTAGATGTTGATCATGCAAAGACAAGTAATGTTTAATGCACTCCAAACATTTGTTCAAAACCATTTTTTTCTATTGGCAAGATAAACCTGTTTTTTATCCTAATAGTTTTTAATCATATCAAAGTGTATGGGTTTAAGATTTTTTTCCACGTGAAGCATGCCAACATTGTAATTGTAAATGTTGTTATGCCCTATAACACTAAATGTTCAGTATATACATGGAAACACTGAATGTCATCTAGGTAGGTAAAATTGCCAAGATTTGATCAAATTTTTAGTTCCAGGATGCAAATAATCATGTTTTTGTTGAGTAAAAAAATGTTTGTCTCATAGTTTTATAGCCCTACTTTATTACTAACTTCTAAACATTTCCAAAGTTAACTTTTAAACATTTATTATGTGGGTTTTTGTGTTTGTGTCAAAGTATGTTTGGGTTTATATGTTCAAAGAGACATTTGCATGGGCTAATGCATGTAAGATGAAATGTCAGTGACAAATATGTCCTCTAGCTCTGTTAAAGCCGTTGTTTGCGGTGCACTTTGAATTGAATGATCATGAACAGGCAGACGAGAGACTGTGCGCCAAGATGAGTGCTAACCTTTGTTTCACACCCACTACTGCAGCATAAACCATACAGGCAGCTCCAGATGCTGTTGGATTGCTGTTTACTTTAAGCCGTCCAACCAAAAGTATCACGTTGCTCCATGGAGATGGGAAACAAACATTCAAAGATTTTCCAGTTATTCCAAAACAATGACACATGCAGACATTCTAATTGTAGACATGTTATCAACTACGTCAAGACAAAATAGGACCATGGTTGAAGATTCGGTCATTCATTTTTACAATCTTTAATCATCCCAAACTGTATGTTTTTGTCCTTGTACTAAGTAAAAATCTCCATTGACAAATTTTAACCGTCATCGTAGGTGTCGTGTCGGGGAGAACTGGTGGTACAGAGGAGAGCACTGTGAGGAGTATGTGTCTGAGCCGCTGGTGGTCGGCATAGCCATCGCCTCTGTGGCTGGATTCCTTTTGGTGGCCTCTGGCGTCATCTTCTTCCTTGCCAGGACGTTACGGGATCAGTATGACAAGGATGAGTCAGAGGACCCCATACGGTGAGGAAAACCACTCGTGAATAAATGGCCAAACTTTTCAACAGTCATCCTTTATAATGAGAGACACACATGCATGAATTTTATGTACCATATAATCCATGCCATGTTCTGACGGGAAAACTTCTCCTATTATAACTTGGTCAGCTCTAACCTACTTTATCCTTCTTTACCTACTTACACTGTGAGGCTAAACTTTATTTTAAACTTCGAGAGCTACTTTACTTTGAGTGGACATGTCAAAGTCCCTCCACACTCAAACATGTGTTTTTCTTTTTGTTCCTACAGTTGAATGTTTGAGCTTCTCTGTGCAAAATGATGTATGTGCAGAGTCTTACACTAGACGGCTGTTTTCACATTCATCTGCTGAAAATGGAAAAGTTTTTCTATGTCCATTGAAAATGTGATCTGAGAGCCCGGCTTACATGCATGATTTAAAACATCACAAATAGTCTGGAAGTCGTTCTGGGTCAAATTTGCAGCTTGCACAGTTGTGGTGTAGAAATCCAAAGCCACCAGTGCACTTACACTGAGAATGGACTTTAAATGATGAAATTAAAATTGGAGCAATCTTGTGTTAAGCAGAAACAAACCTTCAAAATAAACCAAATTTAGATATTAGTAGCTTCTAGAATTTTTAATAAGGCACTCATGTTATTGTTTCAAGAAAACCAATCATGTAAATGTCTTAATGCATGTCTGGAAGGAATCTTTAGATGTTTCCAAAAATAATAGATGTATCAGGCTGAATGAATGAGAATGTGTAAAAAGAAGATGCAGAAGAATATACTGAGAACATTGATTTTTTGAAGAAAAGATGCATCTTATGAAGTTGCATCCAAAAATATGTTATCTTGTGGTTAAATAAAGGAAAAAACAAAATATTTATGTGATCCTGACACTGACACACATGTTTATATACAGTAAGATACTGACAAACTTTGAGGGAAAAATCAAAACATTATGAAGTTAGTGCTGAATATCCTGTAAACATATAACATACACCACACTGCTGTGTAAAACAAACACAACTTGATGATTTAAGCAGTAAGATCAGTTTTCTATCAGCCTACAAAAGATTTTAACTTGGTTCCTAAAAAATAAACAAACCTTTCCTTTCTTTTTGCTAGTAAACAGAATCGCTTCAGTTGCCTGTGTTTGAAGTTTTCTCTCATCCACATAATCCTCTTTAGATTAAAGGCGCCTGGTTACTTTCCTGAGGGGACAGAATAAGTTTAGACATCCCTTGACTGTATCCTCAGTTGGATGGCCAAAATTGTATTCAGCATCATCACTTAACTCCTCCAGACTCAGCAGTGGGGCCCTCCCTCTTATTTTGCCTGAGTGTGCCTTTCCTTCTGTCCTACTTTGATCCTCTCTTTACTTTTTCTCCCTTTTGCAGACACACAGACACACAAAGCATCTATTTACTCTGTGCGTATGTGTTTGTGTGTGGCATGTTTCCCAGAGCAGCCTGTGGAGAAACACTGTGTTAACCTCAGCCAATTAACTGATCAGATATGATCAGATCTATTTCCAAAAAGCCTTTAATGCAACAGCACAAAGGCTTTCTAGTAGTCTGGAGTCAGACTCAAAGGAAGGAAAGCACTTAACCAAGGTTAAACAAAAGGTTAATAAGTGCTAAAATATATTCACTACAGCTTAGTTTTTGTTTCTGGCTTCTTACATGATGAGGTTTTTTATCTATCATCTTGCCTCTTCAATACGATTGATTACTCCACAGGCGAGCAGAAAGTCTTCCATCACTGGAGAGGGCGACCAAGTACAACCCCATGTATGAGAGTGAGGCCACCACAGGCTACAGCCACTACTACCGTCGCTATCCTGAAGCTCCTGTGTACAGCAGCGCCAGTGCTGAAGCCTCCACCGACTTCAGCAGCGAGGAGATACGACACATCTATGAGAACAGTGAACTGACAAAGGAGGTATGTGTGTGTTTGTGTATGTGTGTTAGAGGAGATGTCTCAGCCCTCAGAGGGCCTTAATTTTCTTTTTTACCCAATTACCCTTACTACTCAGTTAAATTTTAACCAGCAGTGCCACTAAGTTTGCTACACTGGGGTGCTTTAAAGATAATATTTTAATCTAGACAATGTTAAAATAAGGTCATTTATTCTTGCTGAGAAAGTTAAAGGCAGCTTAATGTTGTCTTCTTAACTTTAATGCCTCACAGTTACCGATCCTCACTGGGCCGGCATAGCATCATCTATTTGCACAGGCTGTTTTTCCTGTAAAACTTAAGAAAGAGACAATAAAGGTCTGCATGCTGAAGGTCCCTTAAGTTCATTTAATTAAACAACCAGCAACAACCACTGTGAGTTGTTTAATTAAATGAACTTAGAGGAGCAACAGTGTGTGGTCCTTTATTGTCTCCCTCTTGCTGGTTTAGTTTGGTCCAGCAGCAGCAGCAGCAGCAGCCTTGAAGACTTTTAAAGGTGCATGACCACGTCACATTATTTTCCATACAAATTTAAAACATCAAGCTTTTAGGATTTATAAATTCTGAAGGCTGTTTGGAAAAGCTCTGTTTTTGAAGTAGTAAAACACAGTTTTTTGTCTGATGGAAATCTGGAATTGAAAAAAATAAATATGTTGTTAAATTTTACATGGCCCAAGTGTTGACGTACGCTGAGTGCCTTTTAGAAATTTCTTCACTTGTTGCACACACAAAAAAAATTCAAACCGTTGTGCTGAAGTGCAGGTGGGACGTGTGCTCTGCTAAAGGCCATCTGGATATCAGATAATGAACCAGAAGGAGACACACTTTGGTTTCCCACATCCAAATTTTAGCTCACAAGGCTCTGAATTTATATCTCAGGTTGTAAACTTGTTCTATAACTAAATAGCTTTTGTGCCCTTAAATGGGGAAGTAATTTTTTAGAGTTTTAAATGTCACATTTTGATTAAGCCACAGTCTGTTCGGTTTACTGCTTATCTGCCTGTGATGTGACATCCCCTCCCAACTGATATCATGTGTTTTTGCAGGAAATCCAAGACAGGATACGTATTATTGAGCTCTACGCTAAGGACCGGCAGTTTGCAGATTTTGTACGGCAGCATCAGGCGTGAGTGTCTCTTCTGTTTTCCCTCTAATGGTGCACTGAGGTCAACACAGGCCAGACAAATCAGGATATGAGGAAAAAGGGAAGTGAGTTTGAGATACAGGAATCTGGCAAGATTATAGTGAAAAAAGGATTAGTTTGTTAGTTGGAGGAGATGAAGAGTTCAAGCCCTGCCAAAGCAGTGTGAAAACAGATTTATCATTCCTGAATCTTCACCAGCCAGGCCCCTGGAGCTGATACAGTGAGACAGAAACCATTATGAGACACAGACATTCCTTCGTCTGCCAACAGTCTGGCAGTCGCAATGTGTGTGTGTTAAACAGGGGTGATTGTTTTTAAGTTGTGTCTGGCTGTAGATCACCGTTCTCTGTGCCATGAACTGCCTATGTGCCAGATAACCTGAGTTAAGTTGTGGGTACTCGTTTGTGTAGTAAATGCAGTAATTCACTTACCTAGAAAGACTGAAACTAATGTGCTTGTGTGTGTTTGCTTTGCGCGACAGTGTACTGGATACCCGCAGAGAGAGCTCCTCCACGCAGACATGAAACTCTCCTGTGAACAACAAGGTAGTTTCTCCTCATATAACATCCGAAAAGCAGGTTCTTAGTTTTTATTACAATTCTTTTTAGCATTTTTGTTAACAATAACAGCTAATATGGAGAAATTTTGGCATATTTTGTAAGTGTATTTAAATGGCAATAAATTCATAAATTAATTACACTTTTTAATATCAATACTTCTTCAATCAATAGGAAATTAACATCTACTTTTTATGAAGGGTTCAACACTCATAGACTAAGGAACAAAAGAGGTTTATATCTTGCA
>JAPZDZ010000005.1:6415525-6430260 GCA_029783805.1 Acanthurus tennentii
TTTAAAAATGAAATTGTAATTTATATTAGTTTGCATTAATATGGCTACACCCCCATCTGCACATAACCCCTGCTAATATAATCACTATTATATTAGACTGTTTAATTATCAAACAGCAATGTTAGTGATGGCGTACCTTGTATAAGTTGTTTCTTGTCTATCAAATTTTATATGTATATCTTGACTTTTGATATAATAAAAATGTTTTTAGATAAAATCTCAACTTCTACAAAATAAGGTTTGAAGTCAAAAATGGCTTGTATTGTCATCCCTCTTTAATCAGGGGTAGATTCAGAACATGTTCTTTGGCAGTAACACAGTTGGCTATTTATAAGCAAGTATCACTTGGATGTTTGGCACGTGTTATCCCTCTGTTATGGTGATTGTTGTTGTGCTGTATAAATACAATGCCACGGTAATGGGCTGAGTAAAAAAAAAACCAAAACCTTTTATGCCATTTGGCATTTGTCCCCACTGAAAATGCAAAATGAATACTAGTTTTCATCTCTTTACCAATTGTATCTCTTTGCTGTTATTGGGGCGTGATGGAGCTTTTTTCTTGCTTGACATTATTTATCGCTGTGCTTGAACTGCTAACTCAAGAATGTAAAAAAATATGATCTCAGCTATCTCGTTCCAGACCTTTTTATCAACGGAGACCTCAGTGTGGGTGGGTGGGAACAATTGTTTTCTCACAAGGATAGGGGTTGCAGGGAAACCTCTTCTGGTCCATCAGCACAACAGCTTATAGTGAGGTATAGGTATGCCTTTTCTGTACTGGGAGGAGGCTGATCACATATCCACTGATCTTACAAACTGACGTCATCCGCATTAGTTGTCAGTGGACTCAGTGTTAAATGTGAGAGACAAAAAAAACAATTAGTGGTTCCTCCCCTATGATAAATAAATGCTCTCTTTTTATGAGAATTTGACTTGAGAGAATTGGTTTCGTGAGATCATGAGAGGTCATTTTGGGGTCTTTGTTGTTTTGGTTGCAAAAGTGCCTGCTCCATGCTGACTGTTAATGAGGGAAGACTGATGTGTCACAGAGGACAAAGTAAGATCCTGTACAATTTTAAATGAAAGTCATAAATATCCCTAATGATTTTCTTTGAGTTGCGTTCTGTGTGGAATAATGATGCTCAGCCATTCCCAAATGTACTCTCCCTGTAGAGAGTCAAAAACACAGCATCAAAAATAGTCTGATCTGAAAGAGGTCAAATTGAATGTAGGTCTGCCTTTCCCCATATTGACTACAGCACATTCAAATAGAAATTGAAACCGTAATGATTTTAATCCAAATGATAAATTGGTGAGCATACATAAGCACAGTAGCTCTTCACCTTTTTAGCTGTGATCTTTGCCATCTACTGATAACTCCTCTCCTATTACTATGTTCATAAAAGCTGCCCCTTTACTAGGCCTTGAATTCACTACCTTAGTTTAGCCATTCAACCCAAGGTGATCAAGGACTTACTATCATTCTTATCTGCAGTCAACAAAAATATAAATGTGACACACTTTTGCTTCCTTTTTTTCACAAGTTGGAGTAAAAGATTCTTTTCTGTGCGAATGAAATGCTTATTTCTCTCAAATTTGAATAAAGATTTGAGGAAATCTGTGTAAGCACTCCTCATTTGCTTAGATAATCCGTCATCCTGACAAACTGACCATTTATTTTGAGGAGCCTAAGGCACACCTCTACAATAATCATGTTGTTTAATCGTCTTGATTAAGTATCTTGTTAAGCATCTTGATTTGCTACAACTATCATATGGATGGATTATCTTATCATGTCCACTAACACATTTTATCACATTGGTGCTCAAAATTTGAGATGGATAAGCCTTTCAAGTGCACAGAAGTAATCCTTTATTTAAACTTGTGGAAAATTGGAACAAAAACATAGGAAGTTCAGTTTCTCTTTGGCTTTCTATTTCAAGAAGTCCTAACCTTTTCCCCTTAATAATGTAAAAACTGGTGTTTGTGATTGGCTACTGTTCTATTTTATATTTTTAATAACATCTGTCTCGTGATGTGTTTGTGACTCTTGATCTACTGGCAAGAGTATTAAGGCAGCATTTCAAAGAAAAAGACAATCTGGAAAAGAAAGTTCGTCTAAGTAAAGAAAAAAACTAGAGAGGAACAAAAAGCCCTTAGATGACCTTTGCTAATGTGGAGATAGGAGCTGTAGTGTCCAATGTAACTCAGTAAACAGCAGACAGTGGCAAAAGCTTCAAATTGTTCATCATCATCAACATAAAGATGTTGAACCAAACACAAATCCTTTTTGAACTTTCTTTCTGCACGTGCAGTATTAATGCCTTTCCTTTTACAGGAAATTGTTATTTATTGCTCAGTCTTGGAGCTATGATTATGCTACTTGATATATGACAGTGTATTTTAAATGTGCTTTTCTTATTTCTCTTGGCCATTTTGAGGGTCTTTTAAGTTTGAGTAATAGTCATGAGAGGTGGCTTTTTGGGTTTTATCTCGTTGGTCCCTTTTCTCTTCACATCTGTAAACCAGCACTGAGAAAATGATGATCTAGATGGGACCATTTTCATGAAGTCTGAATAGTTTGATTCAAAATTAGAGAAGATAAATGAGTACTTTACAGTAGCAATAAATATAAGACAAGAGCCAAATCAGTCCAACAATGACCAAAATATTTTCTAAAGCATACCAGAAGATTGAGGCAGATTTCCTGCCTCAAAGTTTGCCATGGCTTTCTAGTAATTTTGCTACAGGATAATAATGAACATAATCCATCACTGTGAAATTGAAGTCCATTTTAAGCCACAGTGCTGCAGCTTGCATTAGTAATTTATATGAATCCTCATGCTTGGCCAAATGTGAATGTGTGGAAAAGGAAAATGGGGGTTTGGTGCACTTTTGCATTAAAATTTGGCCTGTGTTTTTAAGTTTCCTTGAATGCACTTTCAAGAAATAATTTCCAAAACATCCCTACCTTTATTGCCATGCATTAATGCTTTGGCAAATAAGAAGCCAGTTACTTACATTTTAACTGCAACTGATTGGCAAACTCAATTTTTTATAAAGTGCTGAAATGAATGGAAATGGTGGGTGCCTTAAGGAAGAATGGGTAAAATGTTTTTAAAAAACCTGCATGGATTAAAGGTAAAATATAACCTACACTTTTCATCAAAAAATATTACAAGTAAAACATGTTTGCTTAACACAGCAGGAAAAAGGATACTACAACAATTTTAATTTAGGCTTTCATTTTGAAATCAGTCATCCTCCAGGGTGTTAAGCTGCATCACAACTGCTTATTCAACTTTGTTGAGCCCTTTATTCAACTAACTAGAAGGAAGTTAGTAAGGTTGGACAACCAGTGAGACATTTACCATCTCTTTCAAATCTTTAATTTATGGACAAAAACAATGGTAAATAGACTACCTACTGTGTCATGTTGAAAGACTGTGTTGCGTAACAGATGAGGAGCACACAGTTTGGTTCTGTCAATCACATTGTTCTCTTCTCTCTTACTCTTGGGACAAGCTGCTTTCCTTGGCCTCAGAGCAGCCATAAAACCTGTGAGGCCATCTGTAAAATTTTCCCACAGATCACATGGAAACAACCAGCAGGGGTTACTGCACTGATGCTACCTAACATCACCCTGAAACTTTCTGCAGTGAAATATTTTGATGTTTCTGGCTCACAGAGATCCTAAAATATTTTTCTAAGATGTACTGAGAATTTTTACAAAAAGAAAACATTTTGTTAATATATCAGTATATAGAGCCATAATGCCTTTACAAAAGAGGATTCACACTATAAATTACACCATGACCCTACTTTTAAGGCCATTTTGATACTGATATTTAGGAGATAAAATATTAGAAAGAGACTTCTAGCTGATTTATCAAGTGCTTTCTAATTTAATTTCCAACAGGGTTATCAAAGTTTGATCTTGGGGTTCAGTGCATAGAGAGGGTATAGGAAGTTGGGCAGAGAACAGATTTTGTACAACAGTGTCTGTACCAACCCTGCTGTGTTTCAGTCTTTAGGTTAATTTTGCTTGGACATTCTGTTGGGGTGTCATGTTTGCGGTCGATAGAGATAATGTTTTAAATACATGGTGCTGGTAAAAGGAAACAGTGGTTTACCAACTGATCTAGGCAGGAATAACATTCTGGGTTTCACATGGCTTGTTTTTAAATTATTTTTGTGATTACACTAGTCATCTATAGAAACTTTTTGATCCACTTAGCTTTTTCACCTAGATCTCCATATTGTCTTTTGACTTTGTCTTGCGGTGGGCATACACTGCATAATTCTAGAAATGTTTTATTCCAACTTCTTCTTTATGACTGATTCCTCTTCAATGTAAAGCGAGGGATCATGATTTATGTGTCTACGCTATACAGCCAACACTGCACAGCCGTTGACGCCCACAAAGCTGATATTTGGTCCAACTCCTAAATGAGACATGCAGCTTGAAAATCGGGTCAGAAATGAGCTCACATAATACAGTGAATATAGACCCCTCTCATTATATATTCTATTCTTGTATCACTCTATTCTTGATCTCTAAAAATAGAAATTGCCGTCCAGTTCTTCAAATGCAGTTTGTGGTACTTTTGGCATCACAAGCTGAGCAGTTCCCTGAAATTCTAGAAAGGGTAGACATCCCCATGGCCGATATTGCCAAAAACTCTGAAACTCATACCAAAATAATCCAGTTGGATTAAAGACACTACAGTCAAGAGGAAAAATATGTATTTTTGATTCTGTGGTTGCTGTTATGGGTTTTGAGATGCACCTGGCAGCAAGTAGTTTCCATTCTTTATGCTTGGCTATGAATGAATGAATGAATGAATGAATGAATGAATGAATACATGAATAAAAAAATCTTTATCTATTCTATTCTATTATTCTTCTGTATCATATTCTATTCTATAACTATTTCAGATATTGGAGAAACACACAATATAAAAACAAGAATATTAAATATACTAACTGACTGTAGGCAGTAGCTTTACATTTGATGAACAGTTATGAAAGTTGTATCATTCCTCTCATTTAACTTTGAAATTTAAACTTAAGCAGTTTTCTATGTTATTTGATTTGATATGATATGTTGCAACGGGAGATTATATTCATGAGGTGCTACCCATATCTTTTGCAAAACACAAGTTTATTGTAAAATCAGCTTAACATTAATGTTATATGGTCTTTCATTGCTACAGTTTTTTCATGGAGGAATCAGCTTGTTTTTAATAGATCAGAGAGCTGTCTGGTCTCCTCAGGGAGCGGCGAGTCTCTTGGCCAACTTAGCATTGCTGATATTTTTTGGTTTTCAGTCAGTAGTATTTCTGAAAATTTGAAAACCAGATGGTCCTTTGCCCCCCGCCCCCAAAAAACTTCCAAGGCTATAAGTAGTGCGTGTAATCAAGAGACTGTGGCTTACTCACCAACCCATCATCTGAGGATAAACAACTCAGTCTTAAATGACGTATCATGCATAGTGTTACACAATGTCATTTAGACGTCTTTGTAACATGGTTGTCCTTCATTCACTGATTGCACTTGCTGATTGTTGTTGATTCGTTGCTTGTTGACACGTGCCACAGTTTGTGTACATCATGCTTCAGTGAAAGTTGCCCACACACACATCCATCTGCTAGTAATATAATGATAGTTTGAGGCATATGGGAAAATATGTGCATCTGCGTGTATGTTTGCATCCGTCTGGGTATGTGTGTGCAGAGTCACCAGGTGGATTAAGGAATGTTATGGAAAATTAAAACAGCCTGTGAGGGAGACGGGCCAGTTGGGGCGACTGTGGCATTTGGAAGCGGGGGCAGTTTTTCCAATCTGTCCACAGCTCGCCTGCTGGTCACCTGCTCACAATTAGACCTGGATCTGTGCTCTTTTCTCCCTCTATGGCCTCAGCAGTCTTTGTCCAAACAAAGCCTCTCTCACACATGTCAAGGACTGGAATCAAAGCAGTAAAGTACAGCTCAGAAATACACTTTAATGTCGATGAATTTAGCCTTGTGGTTTGGCTGTCATGCAGCACTTCATAGATATTCAAAAAGGTATAAATCTATCTCAGAATATCCTCTAAATATACATATTTAGTTTTTGATCCTTCATCCTGCTCCTGAAGCCTTTAAGAAGATTCATAAGGGTTTGAATGAGTTTTAGCTTTTACCAGAGATCAGCTGTGTTCATAATGTTTTAAACATTTAAGATTATTGTAGGCGTCTGGCTAATCATAAAGAGATTTATTAGTTAGACCGGTCTGTTTGATACAATCTGTGTGCTTAATAATAAGACTGATTTACTAAAGTAAGCCACTATCACCTGCTAAGTTTGACTTAAGACTGTGAAATGCCACTTTACACTGACCCATAAACATAGTATTCATGGTAAGTCAAGTAAAATAAAATATTCTACAGATATTCACTTGAGCTTTGTAGTTTTAATTGCAAGTTGCAAATTCATGGCTCTCTTAGGAGTCAGACTTAGTTTAAAGGAATGTAAGTTGAAAACATAAAAAAACCCAAAGCATGTTTTGTATCTCAACCATGAACATAAATCCAATAACTTGAGCAAAAATATTAATTATAGAAAGGAACATCACTCTTTCATCCCAGCTGTACCCTTACAGTGATGATTACAACATTAGAAACACTGGTAAAATGCACATGACAATGGTGTCCATTTTGTGGCTAAATTTTCTTTTATTGGAAATTCAATTTCAGTTAAATTTGAGTTTCATGTTACCAATAATTAACAATATCACTGAGTAAGCAGCTGCTCAGGTAGCCACTAGTTAGGAAATTGCGAAAACATACAGCAGATAGTGGCTTTTGCAGCTCCACTGCACCAAGGTCTTGTTATTTAATTGATTACAAGGGTCAATGAAAGTTTTTCTTACTGTCCTGTCAATCACCTACTTGTTGACTTATGGGCGCTTATTGGTTCCCCACGCCAGAATCAATGACAGTAAAAATGATGGACGACACGTCTCCACTTTTGGGCAGGATTATAGTGCAGCCAGTTTGTGATAAAGATGTTTTGGCTTCACTTTTAAGTGTAAAAGCAGTAAAAATATCAGAAAAGGAGCATCAGACTTTTTCATCTGTTTCCTCTTCTTCTTCTTCTTCTTCTATCTCTTCTCCCACTCCTTCTCTTCCTTCTGCCGATAGTCTTTATCACTTTTACAGAGTTATATTTTTGTCATTTATGATTTTTTTTACTGCTTTTTCTTGGGCACAATTTGACGCCATGTAGTTAAATCTTCCACTTCTAAGTGAAGTGCAGATAACAAAGGCAACACTATTGTTGTTAGTATTGCAGACTATCCTGTTATTTGAGTTGCTCATGCTTAGCTTGAATCAAGTTTTACATAGAGCAAAAAACCAACGTCTACATTATGGTACAACACATGCATATAATGCACATTGTTATCTCTCTGATTTTGACACTACTGCTAATTGTCTAAGATAACAGAGTTACACAGACAGACTGACATATGTTTGGATTAAACAGAGTAATAAAGAAATGATACATACTTAGCTAAATGGTTGAAAAATTTTGAAAAGAGTCCAAACGCAGAACCAGAGTCTCAAGTTCAGCCAAACTGTCTGGCAAACTCTCCAGAAGGTATTACCTGAAGCTTGCTGTTTCAAATCCTATTTTCAGTGGCTGGAAACTATTTTAATGGGAAACACAGGGATGGATGATAAAAAAATGGACTTAAGAGTTAGAACTTCCCTTCTATCCAGGCCCAATTAGATGTTGGCCTGTTTCTGTCAGGAGTTTTTCAGCAGTTTTTCGGGGAATCATAGTTTATTACACCAGCAGCACATCTCCCTTCCACCACAGAGAATATGAAAAAAGAGAAACAGAAAAAAGGATTAAAAAAAATTACAGCTCACTGTTGACCCTTGTGTTAGATGTGACATGACAGTCATAATACCCAGTTTGTTAATGAAATGAGGTATTATTAAATAATTGCTCCTGGCAAATTACTGGGTAATGTGCTCATTTGTATCAAATTATATGCAATCAGGCATTAGCATGGTCATTACACACCTGGCTCTGGCTGCTGCCACGGAGAATATCTCCCACATGTAGCACATGATGCAAGTGTGTATAAATTCACTTTTCTGATCTTTACTGGAAGGAGTTGTGCACTCTTGGGCAAAGTTAGTTTGTTTCGTGAATATGATGGTTTTCACTTGTGTTCCCTTATTCTTGACAGATACTTATATCATTTATATCATGATATCAGGAACGCTGGAAAGGCAAACAACATGTGAGTGTGGATTATGCATGTGGTTGAAACATGTACTGTGTATTTGTGTGTGATTTCATTTTTTTAAATTATTATTATTAATTACCCTGAGGTCTGATGACTGATGTGGTTGAGATACGCTGGTCCTATTTTTTCATGTAGCCTTTACAAAAAGACTTTTAACATTACAAAGCTCAAAGAAAAATTTGATTTTGTGAACTTTATTATATGAAATATAAAGTTTTTTGTTCAGCATCTGACTCATAAGGTGAAAATAAGTGTGCCCAAAAGTGCGCAAACAAGGGACATTCAAAATAAATCAGTAAAAAAAATAAAACCACTTTAAACAAGTGTATCAACATCCATTCATAACATAAATGCAGCACAGGAAAGATAATAAAAATCTTTTTTTGATGGATTGCGTTTTAAAAAATTAGAAGTTCCTGTAAGTTGATTGCTACAGCAAACTTGAACCAAAGGCCTCCTGGACCTAGGAAAATCAATTAAAAACACTTCATAGTCTGCTTTGGAAAGTTGAAACTATAACAGCAGTCAATGGTCCAAAACGAGCAAACCATCAATATGTAAATTATATCTCTGGGCCAAAGAATTAATAATAACTTAATATTGTGACCCTCATAAGGTATAATTTTGATTGTCTTTCTCCTTTACACATTTTTGGATAAAGGTAAAAATCATTTGTTGACTAGCAAAGCATCTCCAAACCCCTGCCTGCCTGCACCGGAAAACTGTGCAATCCTACACACTGCCCAATGCTTAGCATTCTGGGAGATTTGTTTCTGCCTTTGGAGCTGCAGGGTGGTATTGATAAGTTACTGTTACATGCTGAATATTTTCAGTGTTTGAGCTTCATCATATGAAGTCTTAGACCACAGGCCACTCTCCTTGTGAGTTAAAGGATACCCTCTGTAAATTACTGATAAAAGAAGAGTTGCCTGTTCTTTTAAAAAAATGGTTCTTAAAAAATAGTAATTTTTCCCCTTCATCCAAAGTTTCAGATAATGTCTCTGGGTTTCATTTTTAGTGTCCATTAGCTGAAACTAAGACATGTACAGTAAAAACTGTCATACCCTCTCAATTGAAATTGTATTTTTTTTTTCTTTATTATTCTTCACTCATACACAATCAAGCATTGGATGGGTTGACTGAATATACTCACATAAGTTAATTGCCAAAATGTGGGACTTGACAACATCAATATAAGGAAGCGAGTCTGTCAGGTCATGCCTCGTGTAAATTCTTTTTAGGACCAGTGTTTAGGATTTATTTGCATCTAATGGTGAAGTTGCAGATTGCACCCGAGTTATTATCCCTCTAATCGCCCTCTCCTTTCAAGCCTGTGGGAGAACCTTCAGTGGCTGGGTAGGTAAAAAGGCCTAAGGCCCTTTTGGAGCCAGTGTGTGGTTTGTCCATTCTGGCTACTTTAGAAACATGGCAGTGCAACATAACGAACTCCTGCTGTAGATACGAGATGCTTGATCTAAGGTAATAAAAACAATGATACGTTACCACTTGGGGCTAGCTTGAGAAGCGTGTTAAACTGGCTCAAAATGCAAGTCAATCCCAATGTGCTCACTCTCAAACAATCAATGTGTCATATTCAATTTGTTCTCTTCCTCTTCATTTCAGATCATTGAAGTAAATAACTTACCCTAATTCTGCCACAGGGACAGTTTTACCAAGGACATTTAAATAAACTCTTCCCTTGTTAAGAATTGGAGGAATTTTAATACCTAGTTCTCATAGGCAGCCTATAATAAAATGTGCTTATGTCTTTCCATATTGTGTTTCACACTGGGTGCAGAATCATTTGTTTCTAACTACTGTTTTCTATGGCTCAAAGATCATATTCTTTCTCTCTTCTCTCAATTTCAATCTATCATTTTATGAATGGTCCTAGCACACAATAAACAGCTCTGCTGCAACTTCGACCTTGTACTGTTTGACATAAAGACAAATAGATAAAACCTTACAGAGACGCCTGTAAAGATGTTTTTCCTGTGAGGTCCAACAAGAACTGCTGTGCATACATATAGTGCCTCTTACTTCATCATTTGTCACATGTTAATTTACTCTGGTTTAGATCCAGGTAATTTCTTTAGTGGTATGGCCTTTTTGTGCTGCAAAACCCAGATGGTTATACAGATAAATAAAGGAATAGTAAAATGGAAAGACAGAGCAATTAGTTTCCCTAAAAAGTGTCACACTGCAGAAATTCTGTCAGTTACATCATTTACTGTAAACTGTGGCATTTGTATTGTGTTTGGTAAGTGTGAAGTGATGTGATGATGTGATGTGGAGTGGGTGATTATTTTCCACAGTCCAGTGCACTGGCTCCCCATTTGCTTTTACCTACTGAGGAGGGCCTTACTAAATATATTAGATTATTGCAGGTCTTCTTCTGTTCTGTTTTTCAAGGCCTGTCTTGGTTTGATTCCATGGTTTATTCATCTTAATTAGCCAAAGAAACAAAGACAGAGCCGAGACAAAAAAAAGCGCTTTCGTACAATCATATTTCAAAGCCATGAAAACAAACTCATTTTATTTAGAGGTTCTGTCATCTTCTTAACTTTTTGTCTGTCCAACTCTCTCCTAGTGTCTGAACCTCTTTCTTTTTATTTTCCTGCTGTCGAGTGACAAGGCTTACACTTATTCAAAATGGCTCTTACCCAGCTAAATACTGAGGGATATGTTACTGTAATTGAAAGAAAGCATTAAAAATACATTATACTTACATACTGCATCCTTAGGCATTCACTCATCATCCAAATTTTTTCCTGGGCGAGACGACAAATACTGTAACATCATCTCACAGTATTTATTTTATTCCTGGAGACAAAAGTGTAGTGTTAACTTTCAAGATTACACAACTGATGAAGTGCAGAGAAGGAATGAAGTAAGCACTGTGTACAAACACATCCAAACAATTTATCTTTTGGCTTCTGAAGGCCTCCTGTGTTTGCTCTGCTGTGTGTGTACGCTGAACAATTCTGCAGTACTCGTGTACAGTACAAGGCTGCCCTCCCATAGCCTGCCAATGTTCCACCATAAAACATTAGTTCAGAAATGTGTCGTAACCTTAAAACTAAATATGATGCTGGGTTTTTACTGAAAAGGAGGAAGAGGTGAGTAGTTTTCAGTGTGTCAGGGCTTGCAAATGACTTAAGTGTAATGTGCACCTGCTTTGTAATTTTAGTTATAAATGCAGAACGTAAAGTATTGCTGTTTTAACTGTCAAGGATGCAGTCTCTTCCCTGTTTGACTGGTCTGTGTTTTGCATTTGGATGCTTAATGGAGTGCTGGAATCATGGAGGATTCAGTTCATATTGTTATAAGGTGGTTGACTAGTTAAAAACATATCTCATGAGACCCATGTTTGTTTTATAATTATGTTACGCTTACTGTTCCTCTTATTAGCCTAATTATCCTTTAGGTTCTGTTAAATGAATAGTTGAGCAGTTTGGCAAGAAGGTGCATATTCCATAAATTTGATGAATATTTTTACCAGTCTTTTATCTGCGCACTACATATCAAGTCAGTGCCAGCAGCTGGTTAGCTCAGTTTAGCATAAATAGAATAAAGATTGGAACCGTAGCCTTAATATTTGAGACATGTTTGCGGCCAACTTGTAAATGTCAGTCCAGTATTCACTCTCTATATATTTGTTACTCTCTACTCTCTCTATCTCTCTCTGTTTTTTTGTTTATTTTTGGTATCTAATCCTGAGAGAAATTTAGCTGACCCTTAAACAGATAAATGCTCCAGTTTGCTCACCTGCTCGCTTTTAACATTGACTGCCTAATGTGGGGCTAATCGGTCACCTGCAGTGAGTTTTTAAACCTTCTTTTCTGAAAACAGCTGCCTGTTACAGCTGAAAAGGATGCCAACGAAAATGTTGAGTGCAGGCTTTCAAACCAAAATGATTAGTTAAATCATGTTAGACCTCAGGGGACCACACATTTTAACTCTCTAAATCATCACATATTGGCATCACTTTTAGGCACTGGGTCACCTATTAGTATTGTGTGCAGCTTGCAAAGCAGAAGTCAGTGTTTTACGCATGTGTTTGGCATGTGTTAAACACTGTAAGATAGGAGCTTTTTTAATCACGTGTAAAACCTTGTAAAAAAGAATCCCACATATCCCGAAAGGGTGACTTATGTATTCAAGAGTGATGCACAGGGATTCTGGCCAAGCTATCTAATGTGATGAGTTGGTAGTGAGAGTCCTCTCTATACTAGCAGTCATGTGATCTATTGTTGATATTAGAAATCTGATCAAACCTTCTGTCACAATGGTATCATCCTCGCAACTAACTCGTTGCAAAAAAGTGAATGCATATTTACCAAAATTTCGACAATGTCAGTGCAACATGGTTCAGTGGCTTGTTTTTGATATTTTTTGTTCTTGTTTTGTTTTTTTTTTCCAAACATTGAAAAATTGTCCATATTTTTTTTTTTTTTTTTAGGACTAGAGAGCATGTGCATGAAGGGTAAAATGCATCTACATTACATTTGTGTTGCATGATTTTTAAAACTGCTGTTGTTGTTGGAGTAAAATAACAGTGCAGTAGCAGAGCAGAAAGTTTGTAAAAAAAAATAGGACTTTTATGATACCGACATCTGCGAGTGTGTTGCCGTATCAGAGCCAGATTCTTACTTAATGCCTGTGGATTTGTCTAGTATCCTATCTGCTGTCAGCTCTAAGCTGCAGTCTGATCCCCCATGTAATGTGCTTATTTATCTTTCAGATTGACGATCCATCCTGACAAGTGCACTCACATATAAAAAGTATGCACATTTGCACAGACAGTGAGCATATGCACATATACACTCAAACAAAGGCTCACAAAATGAGAACCACATTGAGCTTTTGGTTTCTTTCTTTAGCTCTCTGAGACAAATTTAGAGTTGATGAATTATATTTGTCTCATTTTTCTCTCCACTAGTTCTCCTAAATCCTTGTGCTTCATCATTCACAACACTGCTGTCCCTCTTGGCTTTCCAGAAAGAACGACTTGCTGCCACATGGCACTTGGCAATAACACCAACCTGCCAGTCATTGTGACTTTAGTGTCATTTTCACAAAAGAATTACTGCTTCTGATCTGTGGTGTAAATGTGAACATTTTGAACAGTCCAATGAAAAATTCAGTGCATAGTTTTTGACTCTTTAAAAATCTTGCGCAGATGTGAAAAGATGCACATATGTTGTTCACCTGTTCTGTGCGAGTGTGTGGGAGTATTTGAAGTTGTGTAACTGTTGACAACCCCAGCAACTGTTACAGTAATCAGCAATAAGGTCATCCTCAGGGTGCATCCAGGTACTGCTGGAAAGTTAATATTTATGACTTAATAAGATTATCAGCAACGCAACAGAATGATGTGAGGGTGCTTATATCTACACATGAAAAGAAAAGTGGGTGCTTATAATGAAACTGAGCCTGTGACCTTTGAGGAACTCTGGGAATATTCAGAAGAATAGTCCATACATCATATTTTCCACTTTGCTACAGAATGCTGAGCAGAGCCCGTTTATCTGGAAAGAAAACCAGACTTACTGCTCTACCACACATCCTGACAGGCACATAATAAATTTCCAAAAATGGAGCAGGATCAGAAATCAGAGGCGTTTTTTAGAAATATGCATCATTATAGAGGTTAATAATATAAAAACAAAATAGCATGATTTCTGTTGTGTAGAATTTGAGAAGTATGAATTTGAGTGTTTCAGTGTCTGTAGCATTGTCATTCTCAAACTACCCTGACCTAGTATGTAAGTCTGTAATTTAATAAGGCACTCCATTCATGGCATCAGCAGTTTGGAAAAAGTGAGTGGAAAAAAATCTAAATTATTGTCTTTTTCCATACTCAAGATCCTAACCAGTCCAAGTGAGGAAACTAGCACACTGAGCTGTGAAAGACCTTCTGCTCTTGGCCACAGCAGAAAAAGTTTTCCAATTGTCTGAAGCTACTGGAAGTAAGAAATCAAGGAGAATAGAATAAAAAAAACATCCACTGAAAATTTTAACATGTCATATTTATATTGAGAAAGTGAGTGTTGGTAAGGGTTTTTCCACCGGAGTAAAGGTGATCCTACTAGCCAATGGATGACAAGGAAATCCTATTATTTTGTTCAGCATTATCGCCCTTGTGGAAACTGACAAACACATACCCTGATGTGTGAGTGTGTAAGACTGCTTCTTCTTCTTCTTTTTTTCTGTACCCATCCCTGACACAGTTTTCCGGCTGCGTGGCGCATGTTGGCAGGTGGGGCTGATGATGTGTTGAAAAGCAATAAAAAGAAGGAAAAGAATGACAAATCTCTGATGACAAAAGCAGATCAAGGACAGGGTGCCTGACCCATTCTCCTCTCTCTTACGCATCCTTCACAAATCCCAGGTGACAAAGCAGAGGCAGAAAGGGGTCATGGATGCATAT
>JAPZDZ010000005.1:6430360-6442001 GCA_029783805.1 Acanthurus tennentii
GGATTGCATAAGGATCCTCGATTCCAACATCAACAAACAGCAGTAAAATCCTACTCATAAGAAGGGAAAATAAAAGAAACCTCTAGCAGCTCAAAATTCCACTTTTTGCCACTATAAAAGGGACCAGCAGGAACATGACCCCAAACCAAAGGAATTTAATGTAACTGCATAGAAAGACTGGGAAAGAGAGAGAGAAAGACCTGATTCAAGGCCCTCCAGGTTGTCTCACCCGGTAACACAAATCAAGTAGGAAATATAGGGGCAAATTATGACCAATTGAACATTTAGAGTATCTAACAGGTAAATTATTCTGTTAATATAAACCAGACTGCATTCCAGAAGAAGAGCAAGTGAGATGAAAGAGAATAGAGGAGGAGATGGAAACACAGGAGAGTCTTGGCCGAGGTGACAAGGTAGGGGTTGTGGAGAAGAAGGAGGCCTCTATTTGGGAAAAAGAAATTTCTGAGTGGAGAGAAGGGAACAGGAGGAGGAGAAAAAAACAAAGAGCAGGAGGTGAAGGGAGACTGGAAGAAGTTAAAGTCTTACATAAAAAATCCTACCTAAATGCAAAATATGTAATTTCTGCCATCTGTCAAAACAGTGAAACAAAAGACATACTGTGATGACGCAGTAAAGTAGTGTGGGATCATGGAATTTGTTTATTTTATTTTATTGTTTAACAGCCACCACTGCAAATGAAAATCTGGCGGTCTCGGGCAGAAATGTTTATGGATGAGGTAATGTAGTAAAGTTTATTTCATGTTGCTTATTTAAAGTTTAGGTAAGAGCACTAATACAACAATTTATAAATACTCACTAGTTAAAGTAATTAGTTCAAAGTATTGATTAATGTATTGATTCATAAGCATGCAGCGTTCTACTGATTTAGCTGTTTAAGTTTAGTTTTAGGTACCTAGTGTGCGGTAGTTCAGCCGTAGTAAAGTATCCCAAAGTGCTTTGGCATATATTTCAATACTTTAGTGGATGTACTTAGTTACTTTCTGCTCATAGGAAGAGAGGGCGTTAAAAAAAAAAAGTATTAATAGTGCGGCAGTCTGACTTTTTCCCCTCATTCTAATATCACTGTAAGCTTATGGACAAACATTCAATTTGCAAATAAGATTAGGTTAAACTGATTACACCTCAAGCAGGGGGATGTTTACAGTTCATCTGTGTTTAATGGATTCTGGTGAAACTACGGCTTGAGTTCCACTGTAAAAGTCTGCTCAGGGACTTCTTTGGGAAACACGCCTCCTCTGGCGCGTGATATCATTTCCTGTCTCGTGTGATGACATGTGGGATATAATAGACTCTGTTTGAGGGTGGAGATGTTGGAGTACACACACACACACAATCATACATGCACGTGCAAGCAGACATGTGTGCGCCTTGCACAAGTGCAGACATTCCTTGTTCTTGAGGCCAATTTCTGGCTGAGAGTTTTGGCTGACCAGGACTTAAACTGGCTCAAGGCAACAAATCCACACAAATGTGCACACAAACAAATGCTGAACTCACAGGCTGTAAACAGTGTGACACTATGAGTCTGACATCAAAGAAAGCCAGTGACGCAAAACTGTCAGCATGTCTTTGCGATACACCAGAAATTGATGTAAAATGTGTAACACATGGGTTCAAAAGGCATGGTTTTGTTAGCTGATCTGTGGTGTTTGGGATGTTAATTTATTTCTTGTCATTGGCAGAGAATGTATAGATAGAATGATGAGACAAAATATTTCCATGAAATACAACAGCAGCCCTATTCTATTAAGCACAGGTTAAACACAGAGTGCACTGTTCAGATTACCCCTCAGATTTTAGTCTGAAGTGTTTGTGGGGACCAAAATGTGGAAGCCCACTTGCAGGAACTTGGCCAAGTTTAACAGCATTTTTTAGCATTATGACTTTGTGTAAAGTTTAGAATCAAGCTTGAATTAAGTTTAGGTTAGGGTGGAAGGAAACAAAAGATGTGGAACACATGGCAATGTTCATTTATTTGTATGTAAATTTCACTTCAATTTTAGAGTATCTTGAGATTTGTATGAAAACATTGAATCATGTTTTCAGAAACCTGGATAATGCTTTATTACATTGTATTTTACTTAAGCACATTCGCAGTATGTATCAGATCATATGGTGTTGTCTTTCTGTTTGGGCAAAATTAATTTTCTATGGGTCATAGCTGTAGACCTAATTATCAGGTTGTTAAATGGCCAATGGTCATAGAAATGTATACAACACTGGTGCAATTGATGATTGAGCAATGATGTTGGAATACTTACACACCAAAGTTGTTGCTTGCACCTGCTACATGCACAATAGTGTGCAGTGTTCAGTTTGGGCTCAAAAGCAACAGTTTCTGAACTTTTTCATCTTTGATCTTGTATTTGTTGTCTTCTAATGTTTGTCTTCCCTTAGCATCCTGTGTTTCCTTCTGTGTGAATGGTATTTTTAGCTCTTTCACCTTGAGTAGTCTCAGTTCTGTCTAGATCTTTATGGTTAACGTTTGTTTATCCAAGAAGAGGGATCCGTCCACTTTTGAAGTTCATCCATGTTTTTCCATTATGTTTTTTTTTCCTTTTCCGTACTTAGGGTCTAAAGATAGGGTGTGTCAAACGCTATGCATATCCTAAATGCTGTTGAGGTGAACTTGTTATTGTGTACTAGCTGAAGTTCTCCAGGGTATACTGGGATAATGTGAATGTAAACACCCTATTCAGGTTTCCGATCCCTCTGCCAGATCTGCAGATCTGCAGATGTATCTATTGGATGGGTTACAGATGGCCAGAAAACTAAATACATAATAATAAACAATGTGATGATCTTTATCAAAATGATACGGGAAGATTGTCATGCCTAAAGGACGAATAAAGTGAATGTCAAATCCCAGTAAAATAAAGAATAAGATAGTATCGTCATTTTTATTACTGGTGATCAGATCAAGCAGCCAATTCCATCATGATGGTAACTGAAACAGAGTTCAAATGGTGGACTTTTTCTTTAAATGCTAATGTGACTTAGACAGAAGAGTGGTTGAATGTTGACATTATTAGATCCTGGCGGTTACACTCATAATGAACAGCACTTCATGATGTAAGTCCAAAATCAACTTTCACTGCATAAAAAAGGGAAATATTGTGTCCTTCATGTAGACAGGCAGAAAGTAATATGAGTTTAAAGAACATCTGAGTTTCATACAAAATATAAAAGTTTACTTAAATACTCACTCCTTTTGATTATATAATTGTTGCTAAGATGTTTAGAAACCTGGATACTATTGAGTCATGTAAACATGAATATGAATAACCAGGTTTCCTAAATTCCCTGAAAATGGTACACCAAGAATAAGAAAGTCATGACTGTAGATATGAGTGCATAGAGTGAGACAGGTTAAATGAGGTAGAGACAGAATAGGTGATAGAACGGGAGTGAATAAGAACAATAAAAAATGTCAGAAGGCTCCTGCAGATGTAAATCTGTTTACTGGGGACACACCAGACCAAGCAGGGAAAAAAGAAACAAAGGAGGGTGGTTACTTTGGAGAAAACTTTGACTCCTTTTCCAGAAAGAGTGTGATATTGAGAGAGAGAGAGAGAGAGAGAGAGAAAGATAAGTGGGTGTGTCTGACTTTTTCTGTCCCCTCCCTCCATTGTAGAGGTATAGATGGTGCTGGAGCAGCCCGCTGCACCCAAAAGTCCAGTCCAGTGAGCTGCACTAGTCCTGAGAGCCACCAGCTCAGAGAAGTAGTCCGGCCACTACAGAGACTCCAGTGTGACTCCTGCAGCTGCAGCACAGTAAACCTGCTACCAAAGATTTATTCAATTGGTGAAGTGACACTGAGTGTCAGCCTCATATTTAAGTCTCACTCTGCTGTGAGATCTCTGAGCTGAACTGAGCTCATTCAGATCACAGCAGCTTATTTAACCTGAGACTCAGAGCCAGCCAACAGCGAAGATAATGATGAGGATGCAGCAACACTCACACAGCTTTCTGGTCCTTCTCCTCATGCTCTTCATCTCTGGGATAGTCCTCTCAGGCTCCTCGACTCCCCGCAGGAGCAGAGGTAGGTGACACTTCCATCACTGTTATTGTCTTCCACTGACACATCTGCGTCAGGAGACACTGTTAGTTGCCTGTGTAGAGATGTATTCATTGCATTGACACATGGTCTTCTCCCTCCCACACTCTAGTATCCATTTAAATGAAAAGTGATCACCAATGTGATTGCCTTTCTATGTTCACCCTGTAATGCACTGATGGCTTTTCCATGGTCTTTCTCTGCCTTCTGCCAAATGCATGCTGGGATATGCTTGGAAAGAAAATATGTTGTAGTTAGGAAGATGGATATTTGCTTTAATGATAAATGACAAGAGGGGGTTTTGTAACCATATTGAGAAAACCATTTATTGTAAAGTATATGAAGTGATGGATACCATTTGTTGCACATCATTTGTAAAATCTTAGGGGAGGCAAGGGAAAAAGATTTATGGAAAGTTGTGATGTGCAGAAATCCTCCAAAACACATACAGAGCAGAACACTAACTAGATGGCTAAAACATGGATATAAATAAGGAAACATGTGCTTTTTCCCAGACATTTTTACTTCTACTTATAAAGCAATATTTGCAGAACATATTCTCATTAGATGCCACTCTGTATACATAAGGCTGTGATGTAGTTTACCATGTGTTTATCCTCTGTGTTTAAAAAACAAAGCAAGCAATGACATATTGATATGGTACACATTTGTTGTTAATTTTCCAAATACATTTTGCCAAATAACAAAATTTGGGGATTTTAAAGGGTACATACTAAGTACGTGGATTTAATACTGACCTCTGATTCTCTAAAAATGTGGATGAGCCCCAAACCTGAAACAAAAAAACAGGTTTCCTCTTGAGCCACCTGTTAGGCTTTCCAACTGCCCTGATTAGAAAGCACTGTTTTTACTGTTTTTACAATCCCTGCAGTTTATCCACATTTCCCTGAAATGAGGTGAGCAGACACAGTGAAATAGGTCAGTGCATGCTCACAGGTTTAAATGAAAGTGTTCCCAGGTCATGAGGTCAGGGGTTAGACTTATAGACAGCCTGTCTTTCCTGGAAATATGCCCACCAAGCGGAGGATCATTTCGTTTTTTGAGCTGAATAGCAATTTCCATTCAATGCCTTAGGCAAGAGATTTTTCACTAGTTTATTTGTTTCAAACATACAAGTATTACAACTCTTTTTAGGGATTTTGTCAAACTTCCTTAAGTTTGACAAAATCTAGACAATCTAGAAGACATATAATTTCTGGCCAATGCAAAATAATAACAGCAACATGATAATCACCAGCATCTTTGCACCATGTAAAAAATCACAAAACAACTCACTATTCAAGTAATAAGGTAAAGCTCCTAAACCTTTCACCCCCACATGAAGTGTTTTAATTCCCAACATACCACTAAGGAGGGAATATAGCAAGAGTTAGATAACTAGATCATACTGGATCAAGTTTTCCACAAACGTTTTCCATAATGTCTCATTACCTCACTGCTATGTCAGTGCACACACACACACACACACACACACACACACACACACACACTTCATAGTGGCTTTCCATCCCTGACTTTTTGCTCTGCAGCCTCTGTGCTCTATTGTGCGAGTTGAACTTGGGCACCCTTTCAAGACTGATGGTAGTAAAAGTGATTGAGGGTGAGCAGAGCAAAGTCAGTATGAAGAGATAAGCACAGTGTAACTGGCTGGCTGAACTTGGCCTGTAGACAAATCTTAGTGTGCAGCTTTGGGAGCTAGATGAAAAGGGCTGTGTGTCTGTTTTTGCTTTGGCAGGAGACTTAAAGGTCTGTATGTGTGTTCTTGGATCAAGCCCCTTGTTTCAGTAGGAACATGTTATGCAATGAGATATTATCTTTCTCGTTTCATAGATAGTATAGCATAGTACACAGGTGTCAAGGCACTGTTAGATGATGTGTATATCTCCCTATGGCTTTTGAGTCCCATCTGTGTGTTTGTCCTTATTAAGGATAAGTTGAATAGTACATTTGAAATGGTCTGTGCATGAATGGCTTTAGTTTTTTCTAGCTCAAGAAATGATTTACCTCAACCCCACCTCAGCACAATATATTGCCTGGAAACTGCTGCTGAGCCAGACAAAACATGGCCAAATGTCACATATAGATTAATGACAGGGAAATGTGGAAGAAAAGAAGACAGTAAAGGAGATCTGAGGACAAGACAGATAAATTCAAAGAACTTGTGTTGAAAGAGGATTAGGTAGATGGAAAGATGGCTGCTGACACATATAGGACAACAGAAATTGAGTTGAGGAAAAAGATGGGATGGAGGGGTGCCACAGGGAAAGGCAAAACAGCTGCTGCTCTGCTGAATCTGACAGAGGGGATATATAGTGTGAGAGCATAGGGACTAGTGTGGAAACCGTCATGGTGGAGGGAAATGTGGGGGTGTAACACAGGCACGACTCACTTCTACTGAGCTGCAAGGTAAGGTCTCACGTGAACCAAGGAGAAGGACTAGATCAAAGAGAATCATGCAAAATTACAGTAGATATTCAAAGTTAACTTGGGCTGCAGGCTTGAGCTATTCCTATCAAAGCTAATGTAGGTCAGTTCAGCTGTCTTTAACTCAAAGGCTAAATAATTTCAAACCCTCTGTGGCTTAGATCTCAAAAGGCTCAGAGAGATTTTCACACTTCATTGCCTTAAATGAAGGTGACTACCAAGGAGCCATAAAACATCTGCCTCTGTCTCCACGGTGCATGAAGCCAAGTCTCCTCTCCATCGCTTGCCTGCCAGGACAGAAACCTGAGAGGCTAAAATACTGTACGCCAGAGCTGCATGAAATCACTCAGAGCACCAAGTGCGCAAAGGCAGGATATTATGTGTGGCAGCTGGCAGGAAGGGTGTCATCTACAGTCGGCTTTACTGATTTAATTGACGTGAAAGTCTGTGGTACAAGGGGTTTGTATGGCATTTTACTGTAAAGCTATAGAGCTCAGCTGTGACATGACTGGTGTCCTTTCCATCCTTCAATACTGTCAGATTCATTTCAACAAAGTGAAACAGAGCAAAAAAGTTCTTTTCCATTGCATTTGCTGGACACAAAAAAGCCTTGTAGTCCTGTTCCAAGTTTTTTTTTTTGTTGTTTAGGCTTTGCTTTGGATATTTGTAGTTCATTATTTCATACAGCAGAATGAGTGGAAAAGTCTTGTGATAGTTTTAGTGTATTTATTCTGTGAGTGTTTACTGAAATACTGTTCTCATCTTCATCTGAACAAAGACAGGAGAGAGATATTGGAGAATAGGAGTGCCAACAGTGGAAATCTGTGGCTCAATAATGTCAGACAGTATTCCAGGATGTGTAAATGCCAAAACTGCCCATACTGTGCAGATACATGTATAATTTTTTTTTTAAACACCTAACACATAACAAAAGCATGTTGCATTGCAGTCGAAGGTGTACTGATACTAAAAACCCTATTGTCGTTGCAGTATCCCAGAGGAACATCCTTCACCACTGAGCCAAGAATGAGTTTCCAGTTTGAGGGTTTTTCTTCTTTTCAAGCCAGCAGTATTATGTCCCCTGACGGTCCAAAACAGGACTAACTTTAGGGTCAAATGTTTGTTGAATGATGTGGCATTGTGTATTACACAAGCTGGCTCGTTTATTGTAATCTTTTTTTGCAAGAGGGTAGACTGCTAATGTTAGTGTGTTTTAGTTTAAGACATTAGTCTTCACTGTGAGATCTTACAGTGGGGTGTTTAGACTGTCACTCACAGAGAAAGCAGGGCTGACCTTCTTGAAACTCCCTCTCTATCCATGACTGACTGTCCATAACACAGCTAATATTCATTTTGCAATAATTATTTTACATAGCTTATATTTATTTTACATCTGTTTTCAGTCATTTTGCATCTCCATTATTGCCATGTGCCTCCTTGTGGTCATTTTATGTCTCTCTGTGGGTATTTTGGATCATTTAGGTGTTTTGTGTCTCTCTGTAGCCACTTTGCATCAGTTTGTGGTAATTTTACTTCAGCATGTGGTTGTTTTTTGAACTCTTTCATCTCTTTATGGTTGTTTAGCATCTTGTTGTGATTGTTTAGCATCTCTTTTTGGTCTTTTTGCAGCCCTTTTGTGGTTTTTATGGTGTTTTATGTTTCTTCATAGCCATTTGCAACCCATTTTATATCTGCATTTATTTGATTGACTTTTTGCATGAAACACTAACAGTCACTCGAAAAAGAGGTTGTCTTTCTTTCTTTTAGGCTTCTTCTGCGTGGTTATTATGGATAAGATTATGGATTTAATTAAAGTTGCCCTCAGGAGAACTTAAAATTAAAAAATAAATTCTTTTTTTCTCTTTTTTTTCAAGGGAAACACTAAAGCATGAATTTGTGGCTTAGCAGATTTTTTATGGCTGGATAAAAGGTTGGTAGTTGTCCTTTGTACTGTAGTTGATTGATTATCAGGATCGTGACTGGATCCATTCCCAAAGCTTTGTTCATTTTACTTTGGAAATACTGATAAGTCTTAACGGTCCCTAAGCAGTGCTTGGGCCAAATGGCTGGGCTTTGGACGGGTTGTCGTGGGGATGAGCCAGTGTTTGCTTGTACTAGAGCTTAAAACGCACAGCCAGAAGTTTCCAAATGTTTCATACACTCCGAGCCTGTTTCCCTGTGAGCCACTTGTGCTCTATCGGAAATATTGACAGTAAAATCAAAACAAATGCAGTTTTGATAGGAAACACATAGCTGGAAAAGCACAAGGGTATTTTTCAAATCCAGGGCTTCCCCCTTTTTCACTGTCAGTGTCTGTTTGATGTCTGGCAGCTTCTAGCAATATTTCTCATGCAAAGTTCCATTATATCATTTAATGCTGAAATATGAGTGGTGGAGTGTGTACTATGAGCCATAATCCAAGCAAAAAGTCTATTGTTTAAAGCCTTGTAGACCATAAGGGGGGGATTTTGAGCAACTTTCCATCGTAAAAAATTATGATAAAACTGTAAATTAAATAAATTTATGAATTAGCTTTAATTAATTAATTCTAACTTGATTTAAGAGGAGCATGAATCATTCAATTAAAATGCACTTGATGTGATAAAAACAGAACGACAAGTAATTCAAACCAGGCTTAATTTGACAAACTGTATATCTTTCTTTTGCCATTGTTCACTGTTTATGATCCACGTCTGCACTGTGTGCTTATTTATTGTTTTACACGAGAGTCAGCCAACTGCCAGTCATAAGTCAGATTTCTGGCCCAGCTGCACTCATCTGAGTTTCGTTTTGTTTATTAGCATGCCTGTTACACTGGCTCATTGTTAACATGCCCAGTACTTTGCTAGTTTCCAAGGCCACATGGCAGAGGCATGTGATGAGAGATAAATAAACAAATTCATCAATTCTTTGTGCTTGTAAGGTTCTAGAGTTGCTCTTCCAGATAGAGGCAGGGGGATACTACAGAGCCTCATTGTCAAAATTCTATGATCTTATAGGTATGTGTCCCATGAGAAATAGGCAGCTGATATCTCCAAAATCAGACCTTAGTGACCTGGAAATAATCAAAATGTCTTCCGGCCCCAAAGCCAGCCAATACACCCATTCTACCATCACAGATTGAGTCTCAAGTGGCTTACCAATACTTAAAGCAACCTGTATGGTAATTATACAACAGAAAAACAAAATACAACAATTGCACCAGACATGGTTGATGTTTCTTTTACTTTCTTACTTACAGGATGAGCAGATGAAAATGAGTGAATTTCGGGGCAGGGCAGTTGGGAATACATTATATTCAGTGTCAATGAACACTGAAGGATGAGAAAGTCAAACTCAATGCTGAAATTAATCAGCACTGATTAACAACACATTACTGTGTTTTATGTGAATTTTTATAAAACGTCATCTATGACAAAAAATATATTTTCTGACTTTCATTTCATTAGTGTCATCTGTCTGTGTGATGTGCGTGTCTGCTTGTCTCAAGAACTATTGTGCATTACTAAAAAAAACCAAAACAGTCGTAATTCATGTAGACTATTAATTTTAAATTCAAAAAGACCCATCCCCGAAAGCTAGACCAGTGCCTGTCTGTATGAAACACCAAAAAGAATGTCTCACAGCAACCAGTGTTTAATGTTTTTTTCAAGGCTAAAACTAGGCAGAGCAAATTATCACAAATTTATTTGTATAGCACTTTTCAAAAACAGGGTGATTTTAATGATTAACATAAGATGTAAGAAGATAACAAAGAAACACAAAGAAATATTAAAAAGGCCACTAAAACTCACTAATGAAGAAGTAAGCACTCTGAAAAGCTATTTTTTTCTTTCTCACTCTCTAACTCAAGGTAGTACTCATTGATTTGTTATCAATGAGTACTACCTTAAAAAAAAAGTTGTTTCTGCTTTTGATTATTGTATTTTGCCAAGATACTCTCTGTAATCTCTGACCTCAGACAAAGTCAGTTTTTCATGGCTTCTTTGAGCAATAAAAAACAGCTCATCTGTGGCCTCTCTTGGCTTTCTTTTATTGTGACCCACCCTTTAATGGCTGTCCTCATATCAAATCTGTCTCCAAGCTGTGCTGATGAGGGCTGTAGTGTGTAGAAGTCAGTTCTGGCAGAAAATGTGCAGTTTCTTGTAAAGTGATGTCAGTGTGTGTGTGAGAAAGACGAGAAATATTTTCTCTTTGTGCCAGTATTGAATCATACCGTTTTCTCAAGCTTTGGATTGCTTTGCTGACCTTAAAAATGTGTGTTCACAGATTTTGATTTATAATAGCAGTATCTGTATTTTAAAAGCCCATTCTGAGCACATATACAAATCTTGCACCTACTCATGTAGAAGCATCAATGTTAGCAGTTTATGGTAACTCTGAGTGGCAGCCGCTTAATATGTGCACTCTATAAAAGTTATGTTTTTATCCAGTCAGAGAGCACACAGGATGTGCTATTAGAGATTTCTTCTAGCTTTGAGCTTGCTTAATAAAATAACTGTTATTTACCCTCAGTAAAACTTACACCTCTGCAAAATTAAACCAGCAGCAAATTTGCTGTAACTGCATGTACTCTTTGAGTGTTCCTGTGAAGTGATGGAGAGCAGAAGTGTTAAATCTAGTAAGTGGAGGTTGTAGAAGAGGCCTTTATATAACTCTGACTCTTCCTTGCAAGCCTTCCATTCTGCCCCTACAAAAAAGGGCTTCAAGGTAAAAAAAAAAAAAAAGGAAAAAGGTCTCGTTTTAAGGGTTGTAGTTACTGCTTTTATCCAGTTTTTGCATCCTTTTCATATGGATTTGGATTACGAGGGGGGACTGATACGTTTTTGGCCCAAGGGGGAAGGAGATGAATTACACAGCTCTCTTTACTCGACAAGCATTTCAACTGTTTAAGTGACCAATCACAAAGTTTAAAGTATAAAATTCTGTGGTGTATTTGGCTCTTTTAAACTACTGTCTCTTTTCCAAGATTAAGAAGGAGCTCAGTCATTGCTGTTTTGACAGTGATGATGACAACAATGTCATAACTTCTGTGGACTACTCTCAGGAGGCCAAAATGACCTTAACAGAAAAGAAATATGTATGTTCCTCAAACCCATGCACTTAGAGTGTATTGTA
>JAPZDZ010000005.1:6443449-6456286 GCA_029783805.1 Acanthurus tennentii
ATGACATTTAAGTATACATGCCCCTAAATTAACCCCTTAAATAAATAACAAAATGTTAAGACAAAAATAACATTTTGTTTGAATACTCCTTTCATCTGCAGTTTTTTAAGTAAACATCGTGTTGATCTTCATGTTTAGTTTTGCTCTGTCTTTGGCTCAGGCACTATACAGTGCGTTATCGTGAGAGGAACAGAAAGTGGAACTACCAGACCTGCCCAACAAGTGACACAGTCATTGACAACCTGAAGCCTAACACAGTCTATGAGTTCGGTGTCCAGCCCAGCACCAAGGATGGCACTGGAACATGGAGCAAGCCGGTCATTCACAACGTCAGCACAGGGAGCATAGAGGGTACGTTTAATATCAAGTTTTCAGTGATCATCCCTCTCAGCCCAACTAAAATGGTTCTTTAGGCAACATGTGAGTGCATTGATATCGTGATTTAAAATGTAGTTATGACTTACAACTACACATTTAGCTCACCTCATTGAAAAATACAGAGATAAACAATATATTGTGTATCGCATTTCAGTTTGAATATGCAGGTTTGATTTTGTTCCATTCCAGTAATGTTGATCAGAATCAACAAAGGTTCATCCAAAGTAGTCATGTATGGATTGTTTTGGACCGAAATTAAGTGTCATGACAAAAGGTTAAACATGTATATCCATGTAACAAATAAGGTTTCAAGTACAGTATGTGCCTCCTACCAAAGAATAAATGAGGAAAGTGTCATATTTTTAAAAGTGGTTGAGTACTTTAATTGGCATGTAAATCCAAATGAAAGCACATTGTAATAAGTGTGAGAAAAAGATTTTCTTTTTGCTGTGTCCTTAACTTTGACATAAATCCTAAAAACCCTCCACAAATCACTAGGATAGTGGTTAACCAAGGAAGAATTATTTTGATTTAATTACGTGTTAAATCAAGACAACCTTGTGTTTTGTTGTTTAGTGCTACATAGTACAGACCTCCTACAAAAGTATTGCTCAATGTTGTTTCTGTTCTCTTTAGTCTTCCCAGTCATTAAAGCATGCAAAAAAGCATGCATGCATAATGTTTTTCATGTATAAAACTGTTAACCCAGTCATCAAGAGAACTGCTCTCCTGCTAAATTTGCAGTGTTTTCCATGTTTTTTAAAAACATATAATTTAATTAGAAAGATGGAAACTTAGTGTTTGAGTGGCAGTGATGACATCATATATATATATATGCTGCACATGCGGCTTTATGAACCCTTTCCAGCCAGGAGATATTAATCAGTGTAACTGAATCAAAACCATCTTTGGATAACTTGTGTCAAACCACAACTAAGGAGCTTTCTTAATTTGTCTTCCGAATTAAAATGCATCTTGAGCAAAGCATGTTTGTATTGTGGTTTTATGTTCCCACACTTTTTATTAGTTCCACTGCACTGATTTCTTTAATGATTCTTTTTTTTATCTTGTGTCCCATTTCTAGAGAAGACCATCAGGAAAATCTTTAAACGTCCTATCAGCCCTGTGGTATGTATGAGACACACTTACATTTCTTGTTACAGCATAACCAAAGAATCATAACTAATATTATGAGGTAGTATTTTGTACATATTCTTTCATAAGAATATTACTGGGTTAATATATGGATACAGGTGCCAATAGTTGTAGACAATGCTAAAGGATTTGTCATAAACTACTGCTTTAACTGAGCTTGCACAGGTACTCTTCCTCTGCTCAAAACGATCATTTTTGGAAACAGGGTGTATATTTTGAAAAGGCAATCTACTTTTGAGTACATGTTGTGCACTTATGTGAGCTTACGCTATTCTCAGGGTTGTTTGCCTCATTAATTTTCCAACCGACTACCGAATGGAAACAGCACCAGTGCAGCCAGGACCAGCCGAGCCAAGACAGCAGTCTGTAGCTAACTTTCTAGAGTGGAACAAAAGAGAGGAGGAATGGAGATAGAAAGATAGAAGAGGAAGGATAACGGTGTGGAAATAGGTTGAGAGGAGAAAGATGGCACTGATTTAGGGGAATGCAGTGCTTATGTGTCACAGCTGTTGGGAATCAGCTACAATATTTAATCTTCTAGAAGGAAACTTTGAATAACAAGTTTCTTACCAAGGTCTTAACCAATTTGACACGGCGTTGAGGACCTAGGAGTTATGCAACACAGAGAGAAAGATGGCATTGAGGTCAAATGCCATCACTTTGGCTGGTTGTGATCACTACAAAGACTAATTCTTCCCTTTGTCTTTTGTCTTTCACCCTTCAGAAACCTTTAACACAAGTTCCACAGTCCTTGCCCTTTGCTCCCCGCCATGGTAAGCCAACAGAGAAATGCTGCTTCTGTCAAACCCACTGAACTCTTTTTAATACAGCAACAGAATTTTAATAACATGCTGTGATTTATAGCTGCTCAGAAATGTCTCTTTCAGCCCTTCTCTCTGACCTCTGCTTTAAGACTTAGCGCTGGAAGAATTTTAACTAGAACTTTGATGTATTGTTTGCAGAGAGGACCTCAGCGTGTTTCACTTCTTCAAATTCACAGTTTTTATTTTGCTGGTTTATTGCAGATACCATGTCTAGTGAAGCTGTTTTGAAACTCTGTGTCCTTGATGTTGGGCTGGCACAAAAGATGATCAGCTCTACAGTTTCAGGATCTATAAACTTGGTGTTTTAATTTTTCATCGCACTACCTTACTGTTTTAATTTGCTGTCACTGCATTAATCAGTGCCATTTCTCTGAAAGACATCCAAAAGAAAAAAACAACTTCTGTTTACACTGCATACCTTGCGTTAAAGAGAGTTACCAAATAACTGGTGAACAAAGTGGAACATTAGCAACTAACAACTGCCCAATGAACCAAAAATGACAGGTTCATAAGATGAACACTGGCACTGATATTTTTACTAATGGGTGATGCAATAATATAACGCAGAGGAGATTGTTTTCTGCAAAAAAAAATATTTTGTGAGTTTGCAACTTGTGCATGAACTTAATTCTTTTACATTACTTCTTTTACAGGACTGTGGGGACATCTCATATGTAACACCTTGACTTTTATTTTTCCTTCCTTGTTCCTTGTCAGTTGACCATAACAGGACCCAGGGCAGACTGCCCGTCTCCCGGAATATAACCCCAAAGACAACCCTTGGTAATGACTTTTTGACTTAAAGCTGAGTTCAGAGCTCAGAAAAAAAAGTCTTGACCTTATATCTGACCATTTGAACTGACATCTTAATCGCATTTTTGCACATCTTAGCTCCTAGTTTACTAAACATACACCAACTTTTTGTACATTCTACAGGACATTAAGTAATCTCTTGCAGGTCTTCTAACATACAATATATTTCTCAGCTCCAACCACAACTACTAGACAGGAATCTTTGTCGACCCCTGGACCCACACTGCCTATGGTCACCAAACAGCCAATCGGTAAACAATGAATCATGATTATTTTTGAAAAAGCTTCATGGCGCTCGTTCTGGCTTTAGTCATAGACTTGGCAGACTTTTATTGAGAGGCTATCAATGCTTTAAAGTGTCCTTTGTTATTAGCTGCATGAGCAAGAGAGGCATGCTCTGAGTGAGCACAGTAGCTGGACCTTTCTTGTGGAAACCGTTGGTGTCAGCTGTTGGGCTGCATTGAGGGTAAGGTAGGTGGCCTTGGCTGCATGGCATTTTAGTTAAACAACAATGCTTGCAGGGATTGTCAGTGATGGTTTACAGGTTCTGTAATGTGTGTCTGTGTAAGTTATTTTTAAAGTGACTGATTTGCAGGATAAAATCTACACATTATGATCAGGGGCCATGACTCGAATTGAAGACTAGTTAGATTAGCCAACTAGTCAAAAGTTGTGCGGGGACTGTTTCCAGTCTGGAAAAAATGGTGACTTTTGACCAGCACATGGTTAGGTGCTGCTCAGCCAAACAGCACATATAGCATTTGTTGTATTTCATATACAGATTGTATTTCTTAACTTTTCATTAACTATCTATTATTTTTCTTGCCATTTGTAAATCCTTTGTCAGCTTGTCCCAATCTTGCATCAGTCAGTGATAGCATGTAAGTGTGTGTATACACACACACACACACACACACACACACACACACACTTATATTGAGATAAACTGAAGTCAATTTATGGTTACTATTTTTCAATATTTTACAATATCATTACCATTTTTTCTAATTATAAACTTGAGGCTGTTGCTTTAAATGCAGCACAAACAATGGTGTAAAGTCTGCATGTCAAACTGCTTGCCCCAGACATTTCTCTTTTCAGCAGTCATAGACTTTTTAATCTTCTTTTCTTGTTTTTTTTTTTAAATGGTCCTACCTCTTTTTCTGTGTACCCTTCTCTAACTTTTGTCTTTTATTACATTTGTAATTATCCTTAATTTGTGAATTAAATCTAGAATGTTGTCATACAAGTGCTTTGTACACCTGAATATTATCTAATACTATAGATCTGTTTACTTTTACGATTTGTTTTGCCCCCTGTGACCTTTACTAAGTTATTATGACAAAAGATATCATGGGGCCGCATATTTACAAGGGACTTAGAGTCAATGGTTACCTTCACGCACTCTGAAAGATGCACTGTCATAGTCTGTGTTGATTCAGTGGATCTAGTCCCTGTACTGAGCCATAGCTTCAGTCTCCTTTTTATTTAAATGTACAGGAAGCTGAGAAATAATCATTTGGCCAGGGTTGTAATCCCTGTTCTTGGTCGATTGGCTCTTTTCACTGAATTGGCCAAGAACCCTAAAATAAGAGGTATTTAAAACTTAGCATGTCTATAAATTTGAGTTGAAATACTGAAGAAATATTTGCTTTTTCATACTGCATTTTTTTTTACTACCTCTTTCTAACTTATTGTCTAATTTCTCTCATTTTCCTTCATTGGTGTGAACATCTGATCTGATTGAACAGTCATTTTAGAATGGTCCATCAGAGTCCCATAGTGAGCCATCAATTAGCAACTATTAAACCCTCAAGGCACAGCCAATGGATTTGGATGGCTGTGGCTCACAGGCACACTGGCTGTAGTAGCTAAATCTGTCTGCAGTAACACAGCTGTTACTTTGCAAATACCTCCATATGGTATGTCTGCCATTGAACTTAGACTACCTCTATCATATTTGTGCCAGGTAAAAGTTATTGTGTAACCTGTGCAAAATGCCAAGATAGCTCTCTGAGCTCCTATGCCAGTAGCTGTTGGCATTTTTGCTGATTTGAATTTCAGCTGTCCCTTGACTCCCTTATGTCTTGCTTTCATCATTTTGTAGACTATTAAAATTACACTTTGTTTTATTCCATTTTGTCAAGTAACCTTCTTTACAGAATACTATATATGAATTTATATTTTACAGTATAGTTGTGGCTTCATGGCCATATTTTCTCTCTCTCACATAACCCAGGAGGAGGAGACCTCTCCACATCTGTCTTGCCTCCTTCAATGGAGGTCCAGTTAGCTCCCAAGGTCCATCCTCCATTACACATTATATCAACCACAGTGTCTGTGCCAGTTCCCCAGAGAAATGTGGAGAAACATGGAGGGTATCCTCATAGTCAACAAGAGCAAAAACCCAATTCCCAAACTCATGCACAAAGCAAGCCAAACCCCCGGCTCCCCTCACAATATCAACCACAGTCAAAGCCCCAAATCCCAAAACCTCCACTAAAGCCCCAGGCGAAAGCTAAACCACGGTCACAACCTCAACAACAACCTGTTTTCCATACTAATGCACAACCTCAATCAAACCCCCAACTCAAGTCTCAGCATAAACAACAGTCAAAGCCCAAATCCCAAAATTCTCAACTAAAGCCACAGACAAAGGCTATGCCACAGTTACAACCTCAACAACAACCTGTTTTCCATACTAATGCACAAACTCAACCAAACACCCAACTCCCCTCACAATATAAACCACAGCCAAAGCCCCAAACCCGCAAATCTCAACCAAGGCCTCAGGCAAAAGCTGTGCCTCAATCACAACCTCAACAAAAACCTGTTTTCCAAACTCATACACAGCCTCAACCTAACCCCCACCTCCATTCTCAACTTCAACCACACCCAAAACCTCAAACCCAAAAACCTAAATTAAAGCCTCAGGCAAAGACTCTGCCTCAACCACAGCCTCAACCAAAACCTTTTGTACAAACTCAGCCACAAGCCCTGCCAACATTCCAGCCCAAGCTCCAGTCCCAACCTAAACCACAACCACAACCCCTATCAACATCCCAACCAATACTTCAGAGCTTACCACAACCCCAGTTAACAGTTCAGCCCGTACTTCAGACCCAACCTCAACACCGCTCTTCATCCAAGCTCCAGACACTACCTCAACCACAGCCCAAAACAAAAACGCGGTTCCAGTTGATACCAGGTTCCCAAACCAAACACCCGTCAATACTCCAGACTCAACCACGACTCCCACCTCAATCAACATCTAAGCCCAAACTCCAGACTCAAACACGACTCCCACCTCAATCAACATCTAGGCCCAAACTCCAGACTCAACCACGACTCCCACCCCAATCAACATCTCAGCCCAAACTCCAGACTCGACCACGACTCCCACCCCAATCAACATCTCAGCCCAAACTCCAGACCCAACCAAAACCACAACTGCAACCAACATTCCAGCTTAAACTCCAGACCCAACCTCAACCACAACCCAAAACAACATTGCACCCCATACTCCAGACCCAACCAAAACCACACCAGCAACCAAAATTTCAGCCCATACTACAGACCCAACACAAAACCCATTCCCAACCAACATCCAAGCTCATTATCCAGAGCCAACCACATTCCCAGCCGACACCTCAACCCATACTCCAGACCCCACCCCAACCCAGATCAACATTTCAGTCCATGCTTTGGACCCAACCACAACCTGAAAGCCAACCAGCACCAGAGCACATACTTCAGACCCAACCCCATCCCCAGTCAAGACTCCAGCCCATACCCCAGAGCCAACCAACATTCCAGCCCATACTGCAGACTCAGTCTCAATTGCAATCTCAGCCAAAACTGCATCAGTCACAGCCTAAAACCACAAAACAACTTAAGGCTGGACCGCATCCTCAACCTACACAGCAGCCCAAACACCAGGCCCAACCTCAAACACAAGTGCATCTTAACACCCAGACCCAGCCTCAGGTTAAACAAACTTCCCAGCCCACACCTGTGGTACATCATAAAACACCTCAGTTAACACCGAAGCACATAACTCAGACCCAACAAGCACGACCACATATTCACATCCAGCCGCAATCTCAACCACAATCTGCAAATCATTCACTACCCCAAGCCCAACCTCAACTAAAAACAGACCCAGTTCCTCAACTGCCCTCCAAAGAGCAGGCTAAGACTGGACCAACGCCTAAGCTAAATATACATATTTCCCAAACCAAGCCCAAGACACAACCACAACCAAAGAGCCAACCCAGGCTGAAAACACAGTCCCAGTCAAAGAGTCAACCCAAGCCCCAACCACCAGCTCAATCAAAAAAGCAGCCAAAGCCCAGAGCAAGGGACCAACAACAACCTGACCCAAAGATTCAGCCACAGCCCGGATCTCAACCTTCAGTTAAGACCCACATCCAGCCTGTTACCCATTCTCAACACTTTGCCCCACCACAACCTTCACCAAAGACAGAGTCTCAGTCCCAACTTGATCCTCTACCCAAGCCACACCCTGCATCTAGGCCTCAACCACAACCTCAGCCTGGGCTTCAGTTTCAGTCTCAGACCAGGACCTACTCTGATCCCACCAAGGTTACCCCAAGGCAGGCTGTCCCGACGGGTAAAGACCCTACATTTTGCAATCAGCAATTTCCATAATCAAGAATTTAGCCCTAACCTAAAATTATAAATTTTAAAAGGGGGCATATTGATTTAAAATTTGGTTGTGTATGCACTGAGTTTCTAAGAAAGTCCTGTCAAAAGCAGATAGAAATTGTTATTGTCAGAATCTGGTTAAATAAATTCCACAGATTTTTAAGTGGTCTCGATTAGTTGTTTAATTTATATATTTATTTATATATATTTAGATATAATCGTAGGATATGCCCCCTTTGAAAGTCAATAATATACTCATATATATATTATCTTAGATAAATAGTGAGTTTTCTTTCATACAGCTCCTAGTCCACCAGAAGAGGGCAAGCCTCTACCAAGACCTGCCTTGGCTTCAGAGAAGGCTGGTAGTTACAATCAGGGTAAACACCATGACAAGTTTGTCCCATTGTCATCTCTGCTTTCGTCAAGTCACGTGGAAACTAGTGCTTTCAGTTGTTCCCCAAACCATTGGATGATGTCACTGCTTCCCCATCTCCATTTCCATCCTGCCACGCTACACCACCCCACCCCACCCCATTATTATTCCTTCCTTTATGTGTGCCTCCATTTTCAGCCCAGCACACTCACCTCACCTTGCCCACTCACAACCACAGCAGTCCAGCTAGCTAGATTTCATTTATTTCCTTTCTGTCATTTCATTCATGGTCCACTCTTCCACATCCTTTTTCACTGATGTGCTCTGTCATTATTCCATTTAGGTAAGGCTGTCAACCTTGGATTTGGATAACACCTAACCTCCCCAATTGCCTCTCTGCTCATTTAGGTGCTGGTGTCCTCAGATCATCCATTGCTGAAGTTCCTCGTTCTCCAATTAGCTCATCAATTCCTCCAGCAGGAAGAAACGCCACGCTGTCTCGCCCCAGGGTTCCTCTTCATTCAGCTCGTAATAGTGTCCGCCCATTTTATCCATCCAAGACACTCACCAAACCAAGCACAACTGGGGGTAATGGAGCACTCTTTTCCATTCCTCTTATTCTCTCCTTCCAAGCAGCTACCTCAGGATATCCTCTCCTGTCAGCACTCTCACACTCTCGTCTGCAGCTGTGCATCTACAGAAGAAGACAAACATATTCATGGCTTTTGATTTAGTACATGGTCTGTTTGACTGCGTACAATAGACATTTAAATGCTTGTGCCTTTCTCCCTCTCATGCTTGATCTTCTGCTTCACCTCCTCATACAGTCCATATGTTCTCCATGCTCTTCCACATGTGCTTGGTGTGTATTTCACAGTTTTACCATGAACAGCAGTGGCGTCTCTGGGGTCAGGATCATTAACATGATTTATGGTTCCTCTTGCTGGCCGGGTGGGAAGTCTGGTCACAACACTGGCCAGGACACACCTCATTTTACACCAACCATGCCAAGCCAACCACTATGTAGAAAGTACAGCCATCACAACTAGTTTCTCTGTTCCATGTTTCTTTCTCTCTTGAACACACCTTCACACTCCCTTACAAATAAATAGGGAGTGACAAATCTCAAATAAAAGAATGTATTTTAAAGTAATTGTCATTATGTTTGTATATCCAGCACATCTATAAAAAACAAAAAGCAACAAATCTGACATTCAACCATAAGAAAAAGTAAGAAAATGCATAACACAAAAGAGGAACAAAAAGCCCTTTCTCTCTTATATTTTCTACTGGTTTGGTATTGGTATGTTTGCCACAGTGACACAAAATGTTTTATAACAGACCTTTTTCTCCCTCCAACAGCTGATGGGGCGCATCATAGGGGCAGTGCTCTCCCTAAACCTGTGGTGTGGTCCAAAGAGAAACCTGGTAAAGATAAACCAAGAAAATTGCCTTACAGCAGTTCTTAACCACTAACCCAAGAGGCATTGTTATGTCCCGTCCCACACAGTCACACTGATCTATGCTTTAGTGACAACCCTCTCATGCATTCTTATTTTCAACTTGTCTTGTGATATTTTGTGTCTGGGTGTGGTCTGTGTCGTTTCATACAAATAGCCCCAGTAACTTATGCTTGACAGGGACTGAAGCCATTTATAATTCTAATTTTGGCACGTCTTTCTTCTTCCACTTATTTAGTTCACTACATAAATGGATCTTTAATCAAGAAATGGTTTTATTTAGTTTTGGAGCAGCTCAAGCCTGCTTGTTGTAAAAGGTGAGCGTGGTTTCCCTCTTTTTTATAGTCAATCACATTGTTTCCGTACTGCCAGGCAGATTTGGCTAATTAGAGTAATTAAATCCATCTCAAGTCGTAATGCAAACCATGTCTGAACCACATGTATTAATAGTGACAGTTTGCACACTCCTTGTTGTCTGAAAATGTGAAGAGAGGTTGTGCTTCAGTCCCATGTCACAGCTGGTGTGTGTTATTTCTGGAAACTTTGACAGTTTCAGAGGTCTTCAAGGAGTCACAAGACTCTCTGGAAGCAACTCTACAGAAAAGAATTGTCTTTTTTTGCCTGCCGCCCTGCACACACATCCAAACATAAAGCTCTAAATGACTTTTTGTACCTCATCAAAAGATGTTAATGTAAATGTGAATGTAAATGTTCACCTTCCTGCCTCCACGAAGTATATAACATGCAACAAAATATATCTTAGTTACTTAAACTAAAATAGTGCTCTGAATTTTTGTATTGTACAAAAAAAGTAGGTACTGTTTGCTTTGGACATGAGATTATGCTTGACCTCAACAGTTTGTAGAGCTCCGTTTAACACTGGCATTCCAACCTGACTTGGTTTCTGAGCTCTGCTTGTAGTGGCCTGCAGGTGTGTAATATGCATTGTCCATCCATGAAATCTAAGTATGTGTAGCAACAACCAAGTGCTGTGAAACATTGGTATGGGAATGTGGGAATATGTTTCTGAGTTGAGCAAGAACTCTTCTGTTTTGTTTGTATTTTCATGTCCTTGCTCTGAAGAGGAAGTTATCAGACAAAACTTAGCTCTTGCACTACTGCTGCTATTTTACATCGAAGATCTGAGTTCAAGACCCTTGGTAAATCAGAGACTCTGTCATTTGTTTGATGAGCTTATTATGAGATAGCAAATCTAACACATTTAGTGAGAAACTGTTAACAGTGACTAGATTACACTATTTACAATGTAGACACATGCTCACGTGCCTACTGTTGACATGACATCATATTATACCTTGATTTCCCTGTTTTCATGTTTTCCCAGTTATTCATGGCATCACTCTTATGAGCTGTTAGTCCATCACTTTATGTTTCCCTGTCTTTTACGTTTTTTTCGTATCTTGAGACCGGCATTTAAAGTGCTGCTTCATCATTTTGTGTGCATTTATGTATTAACATATGTTTGCCATCAGCTGTCAGTTATACCATGTGTGAGTCATGGGCACTCAAAGGAGTCAAGGGTAATCAGGGAGACCTTTTGGCAGATGTTCTGTCAGTTTGTCTTGATAGTCTCAACTGTTTTCTCGAGGGAGGTCAGTGATTAATGCTGACCAGGAGAAGGTCAGTTCCAGGGAGGAATTGAATCCAAAAGAAATGTTTTTTAGGTGTTTTTGGCCTCACAGAGGAACAATTACAAAATCTTGTCAACAGAATGACTATTAATAAATGTCTGAGATAAGGAAATGGCAAATGGCAGAGGGAGTGGATGGTCTGGGAATGATACAAACTGTTCAAATGGCTTACCCCTAAGCAACTTAGATATGTAATGTGTGAAGGAAACTTTGTGTCAAGCCTCCCAGAGCTTCCCCACCTCCTCTAAGATATCACAACAAGGACTTAAGAAGACTGTGTTTTTTTTGCAACATGAAATCCTGGCAGAACCACCATGTTGAGAAATCTGAGTTTTCATTAGAAAGCCTTCCTATTTGTGGTGATTACTTATTCAGTTTACTAAAGCCAATTAATCCCTGTGTTCTTTCACACAGTTAAGAATGAAACTGATCTGGTATTCTTCTCACAGCTTGATTTGATCCCTATTGTTTTCTCTGTAGTGCAGGAATTTGGTGGAAAACCTGGTGGTCAGCATCAGATCAAGATAATTTTTCAGACTGGAAAGTTAAAATCCTACAAAACGCTGACTGAACATACTTTCTCACTTTTCTCTTTATGATTAACAAAGAATTCTTAAATATCATGTTTTTTCTTCTGGGGATGTCAGGTGAGTTTTTAAAGCACCAGTCTATAGTCACCATGGTGTTTAAACTTATTGTTTTCTTTCATCATGTGCCATGGCAGCGTTCTGTGGCAGCACTTCACAAAGTGATTCTTCAGCATTTCACATGCAATCTGCTTGGCTTTTATGTGCTTAACTGTTGTTTGTGTTAGACCTTTGTTTGTTTATTCTTTCTTTCAGCACAAAGTGTTACTTCAGACCCCTGCTATCTTTTTGTATCTATAAACTTAGCAATCTTTTATCTTTATTGCACTATTAAAATAACCAACAAAACTTGTTTTCAGTTTTGTATGTCCTCTACAGTGACGACCACCTATTCTGTTTCAGTGTGACTCTTAACCTGAAATGAACTCTTGTTTTCCACAATTCCCTGCAGTTCTGCAACCTCCTATTCCTGTCAACAAGAGAACCAACCTGGTGGGGAAACTTAGTGACCATGGTGAGGGCTACAATGATGGTTGTACTGAACACTGCTGCACCTTATGTATACTGTAATGAAGCATACAACACCAAACCTAAATAAAACTTTACTTATACTGCTATATAAACCAGTGGTTCTCAAACATTGGTGGGCAAGATGGCCACCATTCCATACTTAGTTATTTGATCGTTTTGTTTGCAACATCAGAATAATCCAAGTGCACTCTACTTTGCCATACTTATCAGTGTGGACACACTTCTGTACTTTAAATAGCAAGTGTTAGTATACAATATGTAAACTGAGACACAGTATGGAAGCTTTTCTTTTTTTTCTGTCCTGTTAAAAACCCATCAATCCTGTGTTTTTTTAATGTTGTTTTGTTGTCTAAATATTTTTACATAGTAATGTTGTCTGAATGAAATAGGTTC
>JAPZDZ010000005.1:6456386-6479989 GCA_029783805.1 Acanthurus tennentii
ACTAGCATGAAAGCACCCTTTTTTATTTATTAGTCCCACATGAAGCTGATTTATTCAACTTTAATTGCACAGTTTTCCACAAGGCCAAGTCTCAGCTGCGATGCCTCTACACTTTCCATTACAGTTTGAGAACCACTGTCTTCTGCAAACAAACTGCTTGCAACTCTAAAAATGCATGCGATAAAATTCAGTGTTTACTAATGAACAAAACAGCATTTATTCATGTTAACATTACAGCTCATCTCAGTGGTCTTGTTGCTAAGGCTTTTTTCTGGACTTTTTTCACACGGTTCTCTGTCAGTTTCTTATAAATCTCACCCTTTTGTCTCCATGTAAATGTGCTTATGTGCACAAAACCTGTGTGTGTGTGTGTGTGTGTGTGTGTGTGTGTGACAGTTAGGTGCATGGTGCTAAACATCTGGGCATCCTTGGTCTCAGCAGATGTGTTCTGGCAGATATTTTTTTTCCCTTTAAAAGAGCAGAAGAGTTATTACTGAACAAGCAATCTCTGATCTTTCAGCAGCCAGGAAAAGGCCACGGAGTTGCTCAGTTGGGATGGCCAGAGCAGATGGATCACAACTGTGTATGACAGTTAGTCAGATGACAAGGATGAAGAACTGATCTGTCCTTCTCCTCCTCTCTGTCCTCAGAAAAACCCATGGACCTTAAACAAGGAGACAAGGAGTCCTTTCTGAAGCCATTCGCTCGGGTCACGGCCAAGCCCAAGCTAGAGCGCAGACAGCAAACAACCACCCCTGCCCCAACAGTAAACAGTATGAGTGACGTCAGCTTTTCATGTTTCTCAGGAGAAAAGTTATAAATCATTGTCATAACTGCTTTCACAACCTTTAGGAAATATTCAAGTACCTCCATGAAGGAGAGTAAAAAGTGTTTCAAGGTAGTAATCAGGAGATATTGGTGATGCAGCTTGCAGGTGTGTCTCGTAATAAAGAGGAAAAAAAGGATTACATTTTAAATATTAAGAGGCAGATGAAGTGCAGGCCAGAGCTGGACTGGCTTGTCGTTGACCGGGGCCAGAACTGTAAAAATGAGGACAGAGAGAACTGCCAGGGGCTGCTGGCACATCAAACTAACCCAAATTCCTCTCTCCTGTTTTCTTTTTAAGGCAGCCGTTTTGACATAAATGAAAACTCCTCTATATTCAGGCCCTTGCCTGCGTCAGAGGTAGACATCATGGGCAAGAAGCGCTTTGTAGGTAAGATTTCATCAGCCGTTTTACACCTCTATGGCAGGTTTCAATACCTAATCATTAAAATTATGATCTCTTTGGCAACACTGCTGGGTACTTTACCAGCATAAATAAACAACAGGGTAAGAAAAGGTGTTGCATGAATAAATGAATAACTGTTGCTTTCATTATATCTGCCTACAGCTCCCCATGTGATCTACAAGACGGATAAGAAGCCAGATGAGCCGTGCTCTATCACCTCCTCCCTCGCTTACTTCCCTGATGAGGAGGGCAGTGATTTGAACGTGACTGGTCCTCCCCGCATACCTCCCTCCAACCTCACTGTGGTTACTGTGGAGGGCTGCCCATCTTTCGTCATTCTTGACTGGCAGAAATCTGACAATGAAACCAGAGGTATGTTGCATCAATACGACATTTTTCATTTTTAAAGAAACCTAAATTTCATTTTGTTCATTAAGTTTTCTCTGGCATTAAAAAAGTTGAATCGTGAATTTTTTGTCGTTAAAAGCACACTGATTTCCTTGCTTCTTTGTCAGAGTATGAGGTTGTATCCAAGACTAAAGGACCAAATGGAGAAGAGGTGTCCATACTGACAACAAACCAGACACACACCGCTGTGGAGAATCTTAAACCAGAGAGCAGGTATGCTACTCTGACATTAAAGTGCCGGGCAAATCATGCTATGGAAAAGTGGGACATGCTCCTTTAACAATTTCTTTAGGTTAATCTTCCAGTACTACAGGTATTCCTACTGGTTTTAAATCAAATTAATTTTTACAGTTTAGCACTAATCTAAATTAAGCTTTGAGGGGCGTCACAGTTGGTACAGGGTAAGACAGGCTCAATCCTAAGGTCCTCTATTAAGATGAGGAAAAACTCCCCTAAAGCTCTTTAATATGGAAATAATGGAAGAAGGACATTAAGCAAATTCTTACGCTGCCAAACAGACCTGAACCACACAGACTCCTCTCCACCACGGACACCTGGACAGACTATACAACCACACACACAAATAAACACAGGCAGACAGAGGCCAGGACACTATGCATGCAAGAGAGAGACAAGGTTGAGAGACAGAGGCTGAATCTCCTGGAGGATGAAGATTCAGATCCAAAACATCTGGAATGAGACATTGAGACCAGGGGAAAGAAAGAGAGAGCGGCCCCAGGACGGCCGAGCACAGAGAAGCAGGAGGCAAAACAGAGGACAAGGAGGAGAAACAGGGAGGGAGAGACACGAGTAAACACATGGTTATCAGTCTCATAGAAAGCATTTATATGTTCACCAGGGGTTTCTTCAAGCTCAGCTGAGCTAGTGGACTCTCATATCCTCTTAAATTTGAGCCCAACAGGCTCTTTAATTACCCATGATCTGCAGCACTAAAGCCCTAATGTGGTCATTAACACCTGTCTGTGTTCCTATTAATCAGAGGAAGTCCTACGCCACTAACATGAAGGCTGTCTGCTTTTAGCAGGTTGAGACAGTGACAGAAACGAGGGGTGGCTTTTTTATGTCTCATTTCAACTTCTGATTTTGATTTGGAGTTGCTCTAATAGCATTACAAAGTTGGGATTACTTGTACAGTACTGGCAGCAGCCTGAAATCTGTTGCAGCTTTCTGGATGAGTTTTGCGATGAGATTCCACAACAATAAAAGAAGATTAGCAGTCAGCTGACAACGTCAACAGCACATGAAGGGGGTTCCTGTAGAAAGTATATTTTACCTTTTATTTTTGCGCATTGGGAGGAAGTGGAGATGTGTCGTCTGTCTTTTTTACCATCAGTGATAATGATTAAAAAAAGAAAAAAAACATTAGTTTGTCCACATGAATCATGTGCTTCAAGGTTCCCTGTAGAGTTTTTCAACTGGAGCTATGGAGCAGTTTTTGTAGGAGTGGGGCCCCAAGGACAGATATTAGTGCTCAAGTGCATGCAGGTGATGTGATATATAATCCTGCCAGTGGTGTTTCACTGTTCCACTGATCAGTAGGTGGGATAGCATGTCATGAAAAACACCGATGTACCAACAGAGACATCCAAAAAAAAAGACAACCAAGGTTTCAAATTGAAACTGAAAAGTCATTTTCTGCAAATGCTTTATGAGGAGGAAAATGCATTCATTATGTTTGCTGAAGGACGCATGCAGCAGCTTGGTGAGTAACACCAAAAGTAAACATGACTTTTGTTTGTTTACAAGAAAACTCCAGGAGGTTTACAACATATACTGTGTGCTTGAACCAATGTCTGATTACATTAGTTCTGTTCACTGTTGATCTCATCAAGAGATGAGAATGAAATGGGGAAAAAGCTTTTAGTTCGCTTTGTTTAAAGTTCTTTTTTTTTTTTTTATTCACTCGTACTTTTGCAAGTACAAGTGCTTTTCCAAGTCGTAAATTGTGTTTGGTTGTGCACATATAAAATGCCAAAATGAAACAAAAGCTGAGGAAATCTGGGTGGAGAGGGTCACTGAGTTTTTAATTAGATCTCAGCATCTGGAGTCTCAGAACTCACCAGAACCCTCCCCTGGGCTGGGTTTGCTGGCCCAACTGCTGCCCGGACATCTGAGTGCAGCACGTGGAATAACCATCAGCTCAGTGGTTGTGTGTGTGTGTGTGTATGTGTGTGTGTGTGTGACCCAGTCTAAGCTGTCAAAAGCATGAAAATATTAAGCTTTCCAGTTCTGGTGTTTGGAGGAATTTAGGCTGAAAACCTCTCCTTTTGGTTTATGCCATGATTCCCATTTTCTGTTTTGTTTCAGTTATGAATTCAAAGTAACCCCGAAGAATGAGCTGGGAACTGGACCCTCCAGTGATCCTGTGTCTTTTAACACAGAATCAGGTAAGTTTTACTGTCCATCTGACCCATTACAGTTGTTCTAGTGGAAGTTTCTGATAAAACTTGATCTTTTGCTCTGACAGAAGACATTAATAAGTTGTATGTTAATGCAACTGTGTCGGTTTCTAAATATCAAGAAGTTAATAGTACTGCTTTCAGTTTCATTTTGCAGCTGAAGTAGAGCAAGAGTAGTTAAAATCTTTTTAACCTCATGAAGACAACACTGAGAAGGCAATGCTTTGGTTGAGATTTTTAGGGCTGAACACTGCAAATACTTCTCCACATGGGCCCTGAGACAAGTCTGGGGTTCGTCTAGCACAATAATTCAAGATGTCTCGTGACTGTGTGCTGTTTCCAAGTTGTTTTGATGATGTTATTCATTGCATTTTCTCTCGTATTTTTAGCGGATCCTCGAGTGAGTGAATATGTTTCAGGTGAGTATCATCTTTTTTTTTCTTCTCATCAGTAATTAACATGTTTAACCTTCACAAATTTTGGATCCTGTTTATAAAGATAACAAACAGTAAGTTTTGCCTTTGCTTCTAATTAATTCCTCACAGGCAAAGATGCCATCTGGACTCAGTTCCCTTTTAAATCTGACGCATACTCCGAATGTAGTGGAAAGCAGTACGTGAAGAGAACTTGGTACAGAAAGTTTGTGGGCATCCAGCTCTGCAACTCTCTGAGATACAAGATCTACCTGAGTGACTCTCTCAATGGTAATTATAGATTGAAACATTATTGAATAAAGTAGCAGCTAAGAATCTTCAGGGGCCACTTGCAAATTGCAAATCAAAGTGCAGCTTCAAAATAACAGTTTTGTGGGAACTTTTAAGTATGTTTTAATATTATAAGCTTACATATTTTTCATTATTAGATTGGCCTAAATCCAGAGAGAAAAACGTGACATTCTTCATTTATTTTTAAGGGGTTTACTTAAGGTTTGAAGGTGGTTGGCCTGGTTCAGGGTAGCTGTCTGTCCATTAACGAGTTGGCAGTTATGCAGACTTAATAATGCTAAATTTGAAGATAAGATTTGATCACTTGCACACTGACAAATAACAAAAGAAACATGTTGTAACAGACAAAATGAGAAAAACATACAGCCACAGCAGTTCACATATCCAAGGTGAGTCAATGGGTTAAGAGCCTGCCTCTAAATCAAAATCGAGCATGAAGGACCCACCTCATGTACAATATCTTGGCTTTCTTAACTGGTTTTCAACACACTTTTTAGCTAAAATCCCCAAACTGGATAAATCTGAAGCCAATCTATTTATAGAATCAGCCTTTATTCAGAATAGTGTTTTTAAAATTGGCAGTGATTCTGTAAAACTAGTCCAAAACATCTTAAAATAAAACACTGGCCACTATAAAGCTTCATAGTCACCTCAACAGACTTTTGTTTTCTAAGGAAATATAACCTGGACTCAGTTTGTCCATCTCTGAGACCGTTTCTTAAAGTTCTAATTACTTTCTGACCTGTATCATGACAATACATGCATGAACTCTGAGATTAAGGATTGGAAATCTGTCAGATTTGTTTTTACAGCCATAAACCTTCATGCTCTGTCTCTGTAGGGAAGTTCTACAACATTGGAGATCAGACAGGGCATGGTGAGGACCACTGTCAATTTGTGGACTCTTTCCTGGATGGACGGACTGGCAGCCAGATGTCTGCTGACCAGCTACCAAGCAGGCCAGGTATTTTGTTCAGCTGTAACCATTTATTGATCTTTTCAAGTCTTTAGTTATGTAGACTCTTATCCCTCCTTGTCTGTGTCTTTGCACCAGGCTTTTATAGAGCAATGAGACAGGAACCTGTCAGCTTTGGGGAGATTGGAGGAAAGTCACATGTTACTTATGTAGGCTGGTACGAGTGTGGCACACCCATACCTGGGAAGTGGTAAGACCCCACAAGGCTGTCCGGAAAGAAAGACATCCGTGGTGTTGAGGAAGACAAAAGACGCCTGACTAAGCCCGACGGGAGGTGGGCCTTTCTTTCATGTAACCATAGACACTGTAGGCGGGTCTGTCAGTTTGAACTCTGTCTGTTTGAAGTGTTTGAAGCCTAATCTCCCTGGTTTGAACTTGTACAGGACTTTTTTAGGTGTCACCAACCTCTATTGGCTGCATTTGTAACATTGGTCTCAATTTCTGTATTTAACAAAAATGTCAAGACAGACAAAAAAAAAATGCAGAAGTTTGAGCGAAGCAAAATGTTGGAAACAGTAATCACAGAGAAAATGTTGGGAAGCTGGCTCCCAAAGTGTAATAACTTGTATGATATTATTTATCAAGGGGATTGTTACTGAATATTCTGTCTGCTCGAGCTTTTCAGATGAGAAAGTACAAATTGTTCCCAATACTTCATGTCAGTGAGCACACACGCGGTCGTTTATGTACAGAGAGGTACCTATCATACTTTTATTGTACATTTGGACCATGTAAAACACAAGTACACACAGGCATGCAGAATTGACCTTCTGCTGGCGCTAAAGGATTATTAGCAGTTGCAGTTTGCACAGTATTCAACATCTGTTCATATATGTATATGGTGTGAAATATAATTTGTATACCAGAGATCACATAGGTTGGTATATTTCAGGTAAAATATAAAACAGCTTTAGCCAAAGTGTTGAACTATTGCAAGAAAGCCAAAGCTTGACCTCAGCATTTTTTATAAGGTCACTTGGAAACAAAAGATTTATGTATTTGTAATGCTTATTGCAGTCTGGTCCTGTACTTTACAGAAGAATAAAATATATATAAAAATATATGATTAAATAACTGAGCTTCACTGTGGAGATGGCAAAGCAAATGACATATTCATGTTTTTATGCTCAAATTTACAACAAAGTGTACATAAATCTATAAATCATTAGATTGAATTGCCAGGTTTTTTTCCACATCTGTCATGACTGCAGTTGTTTTTGATGCACCATGTATGTTTTCAGCAATAAATCTTGTTTTTATATTTTACTGATACTCATTTCCATTACTTCTATGCCTCCTATGTAAAAGGAAAGTTTCAAATCCTGGAAATTTCTCTTACTCATTTTCTTGTCGAGATTTAAAGTAACTGATTACTTTCGCTCATGTCTGTTAACAAAACATGTAGCTTTTTTTAACTTAGCACCAGTTTTGGAAACAGATGGGAAACAGCTAGCCTGTCAGTAAAATCACTCTGGCGACACCTCTAAAGCTCAACAACACATCTTATTTGATTTATCAGTTCAAAACCAAATGTAATGTTGTTTGCTTGTTCATTGAGTGCTGGTAGGCAGATTTTGTCGCTAGCTGTTTCCTCATTTTCAGTCTCTATGCTAAGCCGTGTTGGCTGGTTGCTTGTGGTTGCCTCACACATGAGTACAAACATAAGGCTAACAGTCTCTCTCTGCAAGAAACCCAAGGCTTCCCAAAATGGCCCTTTTCTGCAAAACTATGATGTAAAGTCACTGGCACTATGTTTCCCTGCTTAAACCTAATCTTAATTCAATGAAACACAGAGAATTCAGCTCCAGAGGTAAGTTATAACTAGATTTAAAAACATTCTTAACATTGTCCTAAATGCATAAATTTTACTTCATTTACTGTTGAAAACTGAATTCAAAAAGGCTCATTTCAGTCTGGCACAGAATAGGTAAAGAGCAACGTTAAATACACTAAATTGTCTTTAATAAACCCTGTGTGCTCAATTCTTCTCACTTAGTGAGACAGTTTGACATGAGAGCTCAACCGCATACTCGCATGCCACATGTCCCAGTCAACCTCAGCCCACAGGCAGGAAAACAAAATAAGAATACTAGCATTACCGCAGTTTTCCAAATCGGGTGGAGGAGCAGAGGAAGAGGGAAGCCAAACTTAACAGAGACATGAACTAAGCGACCACAAAGAGAGAGAGTGAGTGTTAAAAGAAAGTCAGCACGACGACACTGCGCCAAGGGCAACACAATGTCAAAATAAAATGATGAAAAAGTACTCTGACTGGGTCTCAATCATTTATTAGGTTCAAGAAAAAAAGTTACAGTTTATACATAAACAACTAATCTTACTTGATGGTGGAATTTGATTTATTAGTAAAAACCAGTGATAAGATAAAGAGAAAGAGGAATAGCAAGCTTTACTGGAGGTGATATAACAAGCTAAACAAACGAAGCCTTCTTCATGACACAGGGACCTACACCTCCCATGAGCCATCACTTAGCTAGTGTTCCCAACATGGGGCAGTTTCATTGACATATTAATACCGACACGGTGGTGAAATTGATCAAACGAAAAACAAACAAAACAGACAAAAACACAAAGGGGTAACTTTTCATTTAGATAGTGTCTTTTAAATGCATCTATACACAGCAAACTCATCATGAGCATCTGAGATGTTTGTCATCAACACGTGTGACACAAATTCAGGATGTGGATGCTGATCTCACTTGCAAAATGAAACGTTACCATAAAAGAACAAAGACCAGTTTGTGCGACAGCCTGTTTTGGTCTTCCAGGTGTGTGCATACAGACTGCTTACATTTTTACGGCGACGGATACAAGAGGGCTGAGCAGAGACACAGGTGGTTGTGACAGAAGAAGAGGGGGAAAATAACACACACCAGGGCCAGAACAGAGCGGTATGTTTGAGAGACAGCATACAAACACTAACCATCAGACTGGGGGGGATAGGTTGTTTTTATATTTGGACTTGATATTTGTATGAGGGGGAGGTGCAGAGCAGTAGACCATATTTCCTGCACCCATGCCAAACAGTTGGAGCCACATACAGGGAAGGGGTTTGAGGGGTGTGTGAGGATCAGTACCATCTGCTATCCTCTTTTACCGGTATCCAGGGCCTGGCTGAGTGTAGCCCTGACCGTAAGGGGGGCGGTTGCGGGCATATGGGTTAGCAGCTCCCGGTGGGGGTGTGACGGTGCTTCCCGGAGGCGGGGTGTATCCAGGGCGGGGTTGGTACCCCGGGCCAGGCTGGGAGCTGGGTGGCAGGCTGTAGTTGGCAGGCTGGGACGCCTGGGAGGTATAGTTTTGGGGAGGGAAGGTTCCTGGTGGATACTGTTGGGCTCCCTGAGATGGATGAGGTGGCTGCTGGCCACCCTGAAAGCCCGGAGCTGGTGCCGGACCAGGGGCCGGAGCCTGGGAGGAGGGAGGTGCGTAGTTCTGAAACTGCTGCTGCTGCGGCTGTGGTGGGCCGGGCTGAGGGGCTCCGGGCTGAGTGCTATATCCTGCAGAGAGAGGGAGAAAGGGAGAGAATGGAGAGAGAAGAAACAGATCTTACTTCAAAACACAGTGGCTATCTGTTTTCTTTTTACATCCTGACTATTTTTACTCTTACCAGAGTACTGCATACCATACTGCTGTTGCTGTGGTGGGGCACCTGGTTGCTGAGGCGGGTATCCACCTGGAGCCTGGTACTGCTGGTACACCTGACCTGAAGAGACAAAAGCAGGCAAAAATGAGATCATACCCTGAATGAGCCACTATCCATTGCAAGAATGGCTTCATTTATGGTTTTGTATCGAGATAAAATCCAGATGAGAGTTAATACACTTTTATTTACACTTAACCGCAGACATGCGTCTTTGTTTGCAACATCACAAATGTCATTGTAATGTGTCACTTTTCTGAACTACATGCAATCAAAATCATTAACTGACACAGTCACACTTGGAGGGAGTAAAGATGCGTACATTTCTTCAAGACAGTTGCATTTACGGCTTTTTAACATGTGGTTAGAATGAGACCGGACGGCTGATTTTTATTATATCAGATAGCTATTTACGATGCATAAAGTAAATATGTGTAAATGGGGTCTCTATCTTTAAAACACAAAACACGTGTGCATCTGGACAGAATCACACAACTGCCTCAACAAAAACAGCTGCAACCACTTTGGTGCAAGTATTTGTTACAAAAAGCCTGTTGCCCACAAGATATCAGTCTGAGGCGTTTTACAGTACGAACTGGCATGGAGCTAGAGCATGCAAGACCAAGCAGACATAAACATCCAAACAAACAAAGTAAAGGATGCAATCATTAATTCTAAACTAAGGCTGACATATGTGTTCACTGTCAAGATAATACAGGCCCACAGACATGAGTGTCTCATGTCCAACCTGCTTTAGGACAAGGAGTTGACCTCTAGACTCATCTGTTTTTGCAGACAGCAACTTCCTGTTAGACTTTTATGAACTACGACTTTACCTTTCCACACTGTATTTACACATATGAAGGATAGTCGCCATCAACTTCAGTCATCTGAATGAAGTGCCTTAAAAAGTGATTATTTGAAAGCCTCTGAATATCCAAAGGAGGGGGCTGGCATATCATGTTACACTTAATAACAACATTTGAGCAACATGATCCGCAATAATTTTCATTCAATCATTTTTTTGTTCTTGTTATTTTACATTTGCTCATCAAGTTTTCCGTTAAATGTCTGAATGTTCAGCAAACATGCAAAGATTTGGCAAACCAGTGTTCCCCCTTAATGAGGCCCAACTCTTCTCCTGCCTGGCATATAAACTGGGTTGACGACACATGAGACGCACATAGAGGGAAGGCATAATGAAAGAGGGCTTGCTGTTTTTTTTTCAAGCGCTGGTAAAACTGGTGCTGATTTTCCACTCTTTGGGTGGGTTGATATGACACAAATTTTTTGAGTCTGAACAAAGAAAAACTGAAAAGACTGTGAAATTAGAGAGTCTCTGTGCACTCAGAAATAACTCTCTTATATAAAATAAGAGTCAAAGCAGCTGAAGCTCAATAAACCAGCAGTAAAAAAACAAGTCATATTAGACTACATGCACCGCTCTGGGAGACACCTGACAACTAAATATTTAGCTTGAGACAATGTAGCTCTTAAGTGTCTTTTTATAAGCACTGAAGTGATTGTGGCGACCATCTGTTATTTCACTGACAGCACCTTTAACATGAACACCACGGGCTTTGTAGTGTGAAGAAGCATGTGTGTTAAATTGGCCTCTTCGGCTGGTCGTCTCAGTCTGTAAATCATCATGAATGTTACGTAAGAGTAATGGAAGGATGTGTGGCTGTTAGACCGCTTTGGCCTGGGCAGTTTATTTTACTCCAGTGTAGCCATGAGGTCAGCTATGAGCCCGCTAACCGCTCACGGGACGTGGAAATGACCAGGGGCTCGCTGCGTTTTGCTTTAGGAGAAAAACAAACCCAAGTTGGGAAAATGATGTTCATCGGAACAAAGAAGAACTTGGCTGTAGTTCTGCTGACCGCTAAGCAAGCCTCGGGACGGAGTTATGAGAACAAGGTCCTATTTTTTAAATAAACATTTCACACCAAACACACATCTGCCCATCTGATAAATGCTTCACGCTAATGTTTGAGCTGTTGCTACGGCACGTGTTTACAGTTTCTTTCTTACACAGATGTAAATTATTGCCAAAGGTCTATCCACATCTGATAGACAAAATAGGCTAAAGCATTTTAACATCTTCTCATAGATCGTGTTATTGGCATTCTTATGGTAACAAGTAACCTAAGTGCTCTTTAAAGGGTATCTTAAGGCTACATTTAAAAAGGCCACACATGTTCAGCTGGCATCCACTCTCATTTATTGCAGCCTACAAATTCTTGTACATCGACTGGCTGTTCTTATTTGCCCTGTGGCTGTCATAGTCTGCGACCAGAGACAAGAATAATGTGAGGAGAAAGCAAAAGCAGTGGGAGACGAGGCTGAGCAGGATCTAGTTTAATATCTTTGTGCATCAGCCATCTGCAGTAAGAAACACATGAACTGTATGTTTCCAAGTTGGGCATGGAGATTTATCTAACAACCAGCTACGAGATTACAAGACTTTACCAAGAAGGAGCTGCCAATGTGCCAATAATAACAATACTTGCTTTGATCTCTTGGGAGGACTGATCTTTATTCTTTTTTCCCTCCAAGGGAGCCTGCAGAGCAGCTGAGGGCACAGAACAATTCATAGTGGAGAAACTTGCTGAACTTTGGCAGGATTACTGCTTTCTCATGACTCTTAAGTTAAATCTCTGACGGTCCTACGCTTATGGATGGTCAGCCTATGTATAACCTCACATTTAGCTGCCAACATCTAGTACTTGACCGGTGGTTCTCAAAAGCTTTTATTTGACATAGCCTCTCAAGTATCCCTGTCTCATTCCAAATGTATTTGTTTGAGCCCTTTTTAGTAAGTTTGTCTGCAGTTGAACTACTACCAGCTGGATGTCACGAACAAGTTTTGTTTGACCTCAAACTTGATCTGACTCCTTTGATATTGGATATTTGGCAAAACTGAGTCTGCTCAGACACTTACATATTTATGCAAATGTAGATAAAATATTTATCTGACACATGGAAATAGGGCTAGGTGTAGTTCTCTTTATCTGACAGAGTTTTCATTGGCTAAATGGTTCAAAAACTGAAGGTGCTGGTAACTAATTAGACAAGAAAGGCTGTTTGTTCTGGTCTCGTTACTGTAGGAAAACAAAGACATGAACATCATGCAGTTGAAACGTCTGTTTGTGTGGTGCTGGTTAACCCAGTGACTGAATAAGTCTTCCCTCTGAGTAAACTGAACTCTTATTGAGCCCTTTGGATAGGCCCTGAAACGCCCGGCCAAACCACAAACTACCAGTTAAATGGCAGTAGTCATACCACATGTGTGTTGATCTTTAGTCTCTCCTTTGCTACAGTGGTCTCCTCTGTCAACTAGGCCAAACCGCAAGCTAGAAGACAAATCCAATCTAAAAACAGCAATGTGATAAACAATACGCACCTCTGCGGCTGCACCTGCCTGGGTCTTTTTGCACAGCAAAAACACAAACAAGCCAGAGACTTTCATAATATAGAATGAGATGTTTAGGATAAATATAATGGACATGGAAGCATAGAAGACTTATTCCTCCATGTAGCAGGATCACTGACTGGTACCATGCTGAGAAAATTAAAATAAATCCTGTATGTTTCTGCCAACATCCTGCCTCATCCTCTGTTCATTTATCTTTATCTCTGCTTCGTGTCTGGGTCCAACACGTGCCTATTGAGATCTCAAACAGGGGAGAGCTATGTTAAGGTCTCTGCTGAGTAAGATAAAGTCTTATTTACACAGTGCTGATTAGGATTCAACAGTGAGTCAAGGATCATTTCTCATTTAGTGAGACTTGTTGCCTCCACAGCAGAACGGATCTGTTTCCAGAGACAAGAAACAAGCATTTGCTTACAGTACATTCAAACTGGAAATCTGTGATCTGCAAACTTAGGTGATTATGAACTGGTAATTAATGATGCTGTATATTCATGCTGACTAATATCATTCTCAATGTGTTACTTTAACTAAATATATTTGCTCTCAACTTCTTGGTTTTTCTGTGTTTGCTTTACTTGTATCAACACAATATTGGCAAGATGACAGTGATGCTGTTTATAACCCGGTGAGAATAAAAAGCCGTTGGAATTAAACCAAAACAGATCACTAGGCAATGGCAGTATAATGTTGCTTGGTGTTTTCTTTGATCCTGTCTACCATATATATAGTGAATTTCATCGTCATTGTTTTCAGCATGGACAGACAAGCATAGCAAGGAATTACATCTACCATACAGTGTTACAAGTGTCTGTACTGAGCTGTATGTGAATGACCACAATTCAGACAGAAATGAACTTATATACTTTTATATAAATTTTTGTATTTATATTGTATGAGAATATTTAAGATATTTGTTTTTTTCTTTTCCAACCAATGTTTCTTTCTTGGATAATAATGTTAAATTCAAACAGATTTTTATTTACTCAATAGAGGGTTTCACATTAGAGAATTATTACGACACTAATTAACAAATTATAACAAAAACTTAGGAGTGGAGCAAAAACATCTGGGCGACAAACTGTTACATCTTCTGTGAGGATCAGTTCTACAAATGCACAATGTTTCAAGATTTTCTGGCTGGTCAGTAAATCAAATTAAACCAGCTTAAACTCATCTGGTGAGTTAATAAGATCCCAGGCAGAAACTTCTCTTTGGAAAACAAAAGAGCTTGGATCCATAGTCTGTAAAGAACCTGTAACTGCTTAACTGCTCGTCCTGCAAAGTCTCCAACTCCCTTTGGTCATTAGGACATTTTTCTATTGTGCAGCCTTGCTAACACAGACACAAACCTGCCTCAAACTCTGTGTGTGTTTACTAGTTATGCTGCATTAAATATAGCATGTGTATATTATGGGAACAGCGTGTCTCACCATCTATGCCAGCTGGGGGTCCTTGCTGTACTCCAGGATAGGGAGCCTGTGGTTGGGGGGGCACTCCTGGCTGAGGGGCTGCAGATGAGGAGGAGGCAATGCTGTCAGGGGTTCCTGAGCGCTCCTCTGGTGCAGCTGCTGGGGGGGCTACTCAGACAGCAGAGAGGGAGACACAAGCAAAGAGAGGAAATATGATTTGCATACATTTCAGCTTTACTGTGACACAGATTGAACGCTTAAAAGAAATAAATAGCATATTCTTTATTTTTATGCAGCTTTATCATGTACAATACCTGGGGCCTGGTCTTCGCTCAGACCAAAAGCAGAGATGACATTCTTGTTGACCTCATCTTGGTTTTTTAAGGGGTCGAAGGCTGACATGCTGGCTGCACTGACTGGGGTGGCCTGCTTCACTGTGGGGTCTGCTGCCACCACTTTGCCTTCACGCCCGTCCACCGATTCTTAAAAGACAGTCATAAGAAATGTTCAACAGGCAGCAGAGACAAAGACAAAAAGTGTCAATAACACAATGCATGTACAACCCCGATTTAGAAATGTTAGGAAACTGTTTAAAAATAAAAACAGAATGTGGTAATTTACTAATCTTGTTTGACATATACTGAATTAAAAACAGTACAAAGACAACATAGTTAATGTTTTACCTCATCAACCTAACTGATGTTTGTAAACCTCTTATGAATGTTTCAAAACCAAGTTCGGACAGAGGCAACAAAAAATTGAGAAAAAATTTGTGGACAGCACCTGTTTTGAACATTTCACTAGTAAACAAGTTGATTGTAACAGTTGATAGTATCATAATATGGTATGAAATGGGCCTCCTCGAAAGGCTTAATGATTCACAAACACAGATTCACTGCTTTGTGAGACACATGACTGTGTAAAAGATATTACTACATGGGCTCAGGCACACTTCGTAAAACTGCTGTCGGTAAATAAAGTATGTTTTTATTTGTTTTTACACAGTGTCCCAACTTCTTTGGAATCTGAGTTGCATGCAACGTTTTACAAGAGTTTGAGTTAATTACAAAAAAAGATTTTTTTATTACACTATTAACACAAACATATAGCACAAAGGTGGATGAGGTTTTGAGCATTCTGCAAAAACAGTTCCCCAGCCTCATAAAAGACCTTAATTGGAACATTCGTCTGTTTGTGTCTCAGAAGAGAGACTGCAAACTACAAATGACCCATGTTCACTCCTTGGATCCAGCCGAATCACATATGTTAATGTTCCTGTTCAGGAGAGGGCAGAGTTGAAGAATTGCATAAAATGCAGGACAAAGAGAGTCTTTCACTGAGGCACAAAAGTCAGTTGAAATAAAGGCCGAACATTGTATATATTTCTTGAAAGGAGGCTAGATATGATCTTAGATTCAGATATTGCTATATCGAGATATGATAATGACGTGTTGTCTTTTCCTGGTTTTACAGGCTGAATTGATTTTCTGAACTTACCACACTGTTCCAGCTCTTCTAATGTATGCCTTTACTTAGTCACTATATAGACATTAGAAATGATAATTTATCAAAACTATGATTGTGTAAATACTTTGTGAAAGCACCAGTTGTCTATATTTAATATTAGGTTAAAAAAACAAACAAAGGTGGTATTTGACTGTGTCCATGTAACCCTAGATCTCATTTTAATGAAGCAGCCTAAAACCATAATTAAATAAAAAGTACATGTTTCTGACGCAAATGCTTGGGAGCAGTTATGATGACAAGCAAAGGGCTTCTTTAAGCTAGAGATGTGTGTATGTGTGGGTGTGAGTGACCACAATAAAACCGGACAGAATCGCTATTTAATTAAAACTACAAATGTAATGTGTAACCAGACAAATCCTGACAAAAAAAAAAAAAAAGAATTATCCAGCAATGACTGACCCTTATAAACTGTCTCAGTCTGGTGCCAGTGTCTCTGTGGGTTAAGATATTCATCTCCAGCAGTGAGCATGAGGAATGTGAACAAGTGTTATTTGTTAAGCAGGCTGTGTGATTTCCATTAGTGGGATTAACAGATCTGAGACAAAGTTTGTGATCTTTGAAAACAAAAATAACAAAATGAAAAAAATTAATTAGTAAAACGAGAGAGAGAGGGGGAGAGGAATTAAATACAAGTGGTTGGCATATGTTCATAAGGTTATCTTGTTTTTAATACATATATAAGTGTTGGAGATACATGTTTATTTAATCAGTTAATATTAGTATGTGTGGGTGTTTTTCATCAATAGGGAGAAGTTATGAGTTCTCGTGTTGCAAAAAGGGCAGATGTGGACACATCCACTGTGAGTAAGACTGCAAATGATATTGGAAAAAAAAGTAAAGGTGTGGCCAATTATCATTTCTTTTAATATAACCACATATCATAAACAATCTTAATATGGGTCCCTTTATATTCTTTTTTTTAAGAATTGTGACCAAGACACATATTAAGAAGGGCAGCTGATAGCTGAAAAGTCATCATCTCAGTGCCCTCTGGTGGACAAACTATGTTTGGGTGACACTGCTTCTAAAATCCAAACACATTTTTGGTCACTTCCACCTCGTTATAAGACTAGTCTTGACTCTCCTCTTTTGGTAACCTGTAACTTACACTGTACATTAATCTTTAAACTGACAACTTCACTGCTAACTGCTACTCTCTGCTTCACTCACATTTACTGTAACTCTGCTGCTATTTTTCTCATTTGCTGAACCACACATTCATTATACACAAAGATTATACTTTTGTAACAGATGATGATGAAGGGACAGTTTATGTCACCTTAAATATCGGCTCAGGTTGTTTAATTAAGTGAATGAAAAAAAAGATGCAGTCTCTGTTGCTGGTGGATTGGCTCTTTACAAATGATGGGTTTGTGCATGATGTCCTGTGGTACTGACAGTACCTGACAGTACCTGACAGCACATGGCAGTACCAACTTCCATGTACTATTCAGAATGGAAAAAAGAAAAGGGGCAAGTTGAGTCCAGTCAAGCCAATCCATGCAGTGGAAAAGACCTATTTAGTTTGTTTTTCTGTGCTGCAATGTCGTTACATATTGTTACATATGAAGTACACTGAAACAGAGACAGGTGCAGTAAGCTTATATAAACTGATCTGTCAGTCTCATTGTTACAAGTATGTGTGTTTGTCTGTGGATGTGTGTGCTTACCGCTGTCTGGTGCTGTAGCAGCAAGACCAGGCTCTGTGGGAGGCTCCAGGCTGTCCAAGAGGTTGTTGACTTTATTCCTGAGCTCAATGAGCTCCCTGCGCAGGTATTTCACCTGACTAGACTCCAAAGGCCGCGGCTGACCATTCACTGCAAATTATAACAGATAAAGACAGAACATAACATTATCTAAACAGCAGAATCTAAATGTCATTATTTCTCACTTGGGGCAATGTGGTCTTATACATAAACTGCTCAATGACACATATCCTAGTCTAGATCTGAGTTACAGCCCTAAGAGGTATCTGTATCAGACTGGAAAGTAATGTGTCACTGGCCCAGCAGATGGCAAAATGAATTAAAATGAACCAAATCTAGCAGGGAACTAAAACATGTAATTGTAGATGACCAACAGCTGACAACATACTGAGACCACAAAGAGGTATATGAACTTTACACTGAGGCTTGATGTTGCCAGTTATACACCCACCCAATGGAGAGCTAACGACACAATGTTTTTGCTCTATTACACTTCAACTAAGAGGCAAGTTAGATTGTATGGTAGGTCACCTGCACAGCACAACACAGTGTTATACAGTAATAACATAGTAATGTAAAACAAATGATTATGCAGTCCACTGGTCTGCAAAAGCTGTTAAATCTACACTAAGTAAGTATTGTTCATTATGAACGATGATCTGTGCTAAATCTGTTGGCTCCACACTGTAAATACCTGAGATTACAGGGATCATCTATTATTTGCTGGAATCAACAAAGAGGATCATAACGGCAGCCAAGCTGAGGGGGTTTAAAACCATCATCATCCTCATCACACCTGGCTAGCTGGTCTATTAGCTAACCATAGAGCCTAAGACTGCAAAAAGGCACTGGTTTATTATACTTACTGAAGGAGTCAAAAAACTGATTGAACCAATGGATCCTTTATTAAGGTGCCAATCTGCTACATGGGACATAGTTCTTTGCAGTCTTTGACCCTATGTGACTTGCACCACGTGGGTCACTGTACGTTCTTTTTAGGCTTATTTTCCAACTAAAAATTTGTCTTTGGAAGGGATGGAGACTGTCAGACATTCCTTTCTCTCAAAAGTTTCTCTGTTTTAGTGGATAATGCTGAACAGAGATGCACAGGGTCATGAGGCTCAGTCCAGAGATTCCAGCTAGTCACTTTGAATCTCAACACATGTCAAAGAATTTCTGTTCCATGTGAGGTCATGACACGCAATGACAAGCCAGGACTTCGTTAGGAAAAGAAAGAAAAATCTTCCAATTCCCTGGCTAATAATAGCAGCACATGGACGGAATGACTAGGCTTAGAGCACAGGAAACACCATCAATTGGTCATTATAGGTTTAAGAGTAGAGTGAGTTACAAAAATTTAAAATGTGTGAGCCATTTTGAGTTTTAAAGATGGATTAGATTATTAAATTTGTAAGATGAAAGTCCTTGGTGCTATGGCTTTGAGTCATATTTTGGCGGATATTCCGTAGACTCAATGTCTTAAAGATTGGGTTTTCTTTATGCCTGTATTACAGTACTTAAGTCTCTACCAAAGCTTAATTTCCTGGCAGAAAGGAGAGAGCTCTGAAACACAATAGCTAAGCAGTGGGACACGGTAAAGCCTTTGAATGAATAACATTTACAGGAAATAGAATAATTTATGAATATTAACAAAACAAATGGAATTTAGAAATGGCCTGCCAGGATTTTTATATTTACAGATTCAGATCATGTGGTGTGTGCCCTATATGGACCTTTTTTTGGTCAAGATTGACAGAAAACTATCCCAGATGGCATCTCTTATGAGTACAAATGCTAACATGAACAACAACAGGCCTCAACCTGAAACTTTAGGGTGAGGTTAACTGATTCTCCTATGGCCTACATGTGAAGTCACTTAGCCAGAGGCTCTGAAGCATACTGAAGGACTGTGGATTTAGTTGGGCTGACAAATATTTAAGAACACAATTAGGAACCAGTATAACTAGCACAAAGAGCTCTGAGGACAGACACTCTCACATTGCTTGTCTCCTGAAACAACAGCAAGGAACACATAGTGATTGCTCACCATATTAGTCAGAGGAAAGTGCAGACAACCTCACATTTGGACAAAACAGTCTTGTTGTGTGAAACAAAAGCTGGACTGCCCTCCAGTGACTGATTGGTGTAACAACAGATTTGAGACATCTGGGCCTAAAATTGTTCACAATGACCCAATGATGTGATTTAAAACAGACATCTATGGTCTGAATTCCTAGAGGCAAAGTGTATTTGCATGTCTGTGTATGTCTATGGAGGGGCAACAGAAATTAAATACTTTAATATCTTACCAAACAAAGTCAGTTTGAGTATTCTGCTGCACTGAATGGCGAAGGAAAGGTCGGAGCTGTCAAAGATGGTAATGAGGTCATCATCTAGAAAAAAGGAAAAGAGAGACCAGATGATTTCCTCTGAGAAAATTTGTAAAGATACAAAAGAAACCACACTTAATTAATTTATTGAAACTACATAGTTAAATGACAAAGTGGCCTGATCAGTAGGTAACACTGATTATAAGTTTAAGCTTATTGCAAACATGCACACTTTGACTCTTGAGACCAATTAGGACCAAGGACCCATATCCTGACTCACCTTCATCCTTGTATTTGATGGTAACCTCATCATTACTCTGCAGCTTTCCTCTGAAGACACGCTGCATCATCAGCACTAGCTCATCGTAGGTAATGTCCTCATTATGGATTGGAATACGCCTGATGTCATCACCCAACTGGGCTTTGATGATCAGCTTCCCGCTCAGGTCCAGCTGGCCGTTCATTGTGCCGTCCGACCTCTTCTGCTCCCTCCACTTTACAGGGTCAGAGGAAGGGTAGTTTTAAAAACTAATGGACCAACATGCCTGTTGTCTCAGGTTTCCTTTACTTGCTTTCAATGCTAATCAGGACCGAATGGAAGTTCAGCCCTTAGGTATGACAGTTTACCAAATGCTGAATAAATGTGACTACATGTGATTCTATATAGATAACAACAAAAGAAAAGCTCTCATTTAAAAGCTAGAAAAACACTGTGATAATTACAAATAGAAAAAACTTCATTTTACTAAGGATTTGACCGGTCTCCCTTGGTCTTTAACAATGAGGTTATCTCCCCTACAGGGTTTGTAGTAATAATTTTCTAAAATCTAATCAATGCTATGCCAATGTAGTACATAACATTATAACACAGTTTTACTTGGACTGCTGAGTCTAAGGGTCAAACTTCACCCAATGAGGTGGCAGCAACATTTCTATGCTATGATGGAACTCCTTATAGACTTTGACCCAAAATCAACCATTATGATAAGAGAATATGAGCCTTTAACTATGCTTAGTGGGCCCTCACAATAATTTATTACATTTTTGAATGTCAGACAGGTGAAGTCCCAGGCTTTTTCTAGTAAGCAACCAAATATCAACTGTTACAGCAACTGTTAGCATCAACAATCGGTGACAAATACACGTCTTTTATTGATCGTATGTAGGAATGTAGATATCCCACTGATTGGATTGACTGTAACATTACGTGATGAACTGGAGGGCTTGACAATACACAACTGTGAATTTAATTCTTGACATGCTACGGCTTTGACTTTCCTGGCCAGATGAATAATTGGCTGGATGCTAAGGATTGTGTGGTAGCTAACGTTTAGCAAAACGTCAACTTTCAGTTATGTTTGGTGGGGGCATCAAAAAACGGATTTCTATCGAGACTGGCTCTGTCTCATGGAGTTTAAACGCCAGTGTCTCAGAATTAAATGCATTAACATTAAATGTCTTTGTCAAATGGCAAGACTAGTTAACGAAGTCATCTGTCAACGGCCCATAAACAGCAGTTAACTGACTTACATTACCAACGTTTGCTAGGCCGTTTAATCACTGTCGTATCAATGACGACAATATTAACCATGCATGCTAATTTAATAACAGTCATATTGTTCATCTCCCATTGTATTTTTCCAAAACATACAGTAAAACTGTCTTAATTTCGCCAAATGGAAACCGATCTGCAAAGAACTGCTTCCTGTGTAACTTGAAATAGCTAACGTCCTTTTAAAAGGCATTGGGATCGAGGTAATTAAGCATATCCTTAACTTAGAAATATATCATTTTTGTTCTTTGTAAAATTAGAATATATCGGTAAGAGGTCTTTTTATTAATAACTTCCTACCAATCAGTAACGACACCTGTTCGGGCAAGCTAGCGCAGTCTTAGCTCCCTGCGCAACGGACATAACATTAGTTGGTTAGCTAACAAGCTAACCGCTAACTTGCTAGCTAGCAACATAGCCCTCAAAGAGGGAAAGCATAGAAACTGCTGTGTCTAAAACTGAATCGTATTAGAGCAGGAGCACAAAGAAAATAAAATATTTTACCTGAATCAGACGACTTGACCACGCTGTATTTCACAGGTTTCCCAAAACTGTGAAAATCAAATCTGTTAGCTAGCCTAGCTGGACCCGGGTGCCAGCATCAGGAAGTCCTCTCCAAACTGTAAACGTCAAACAGTACGTGGCATTTAATGCGCGCAGCCGCAGATCATGTAGGACAAAGTGCGTTTTCATTGACTCATCTAATTGCAAAGAACAAATATCAATTGTAACAAGTTCAACAGTATTGATTTTATTTATTAAGATAGTTTACAAAGTGTATTTTATTCATTTACACAGGCTTCATAAACGGGCTCTCTAATTCTGAATAAAATACCTGAAAACATAAAAGTACAGGTAGCTATTGTGTATACTACTTTTATTTTTGTCACCTGAATGCAAACTGAAGGAAAATAAATATTCAAGGAGCTAGACTTCATGAGGGAGACAACATCAGCATGTCCACAGAGGAAGCAAACCTACTCCCTTGGCACACTGAAGTAGTACATTTATAAGCCAAATGTATGTGCTGGAACACTTGTGTTCTAACTGATAATCTTTGAAAGTATGAACACCTCTACATCTGTTCAAATCATGGCAACATTTTTTAGAGGGAGACCATGTCCTGGTCCTAAATAATATACAGTGCTTCTCTAGAGAAAAATTGCTCTCTGAACTCAAAGATAAAAAGGGTGCAAAGTGACTGAATGCCATGTCAATGGATGTTGGTTTGATGCTACTGCTGTCTGTGTGCTAGATGTTTATTATCCAATAACCCACTTTGGAAAATGATGATGACAAAAAAGTTTTTGCATAAATTGAACATATTTTTCTATATCATATCTATGTAAAAGTTTTTGCATAAATTGAACATATTTTTCTATTTCATATCTATGTCTCAAAGAACACTGTCTATTAATGTGATTTTAAATAATAATGATGACTGTATAAGCAGACATAAATAAAACTCATAATTTATGTATAAATTAAATTAAAAACATTTTTTTCTTGTTATAGCTTTCTTCCCTCCATTACTTCTTCTTCTTCTCCTGAGTGGTGTTGAACCATGAGTCTAATAGCTTTTTCATGTAATATAACTGCCAGGCATGGACTTGAATAGCAGCCACCATGATGAGGTACATAACAGTCACTGCAGAGAAGCCAAAAATGAAGCGGTAGGCCTTTCCATGGCGGTAGAGTTGCTGTGCTACAGGAAACATCTCCATTCCACCATAAATAAGGGGTGCCACAGAGAATAGCCCTGCACTGATCATGGATAGAACCAAGTAACTGATATTGTTATTTGGAAGTGAAAGGCTGCTGCAGAGGAGGGGAAGGATGCTGAGTAGATAAGGGTACTCCCACTGGTATGGCGCGGACACTGTGTCATGTGACACCAAGTTGAAGTGGCTGACAGTCACCTGTGCTGCCACCAACAGCCAGATGATAAGGTGGACCAGGTTCAACTTCCTCACCTCTGACTTCAGGGAAGCACTGTAATGGAAAAAGTGATAAGCAAGGTGTATTAGTGATCCCTGTTGTTGTCCATGCTATACAGACATATCATTCATATTTAATGACCAATGTCAGAAATGGATAAGGTACTTGCCTCATTTGGTAATGTGGAGCCACCCTCTCTCTTTGTTTAAATTCAGTTCCATTGGTACCAGTAGCTCGTGGGGCAACACGTGATGTCATGTTGAGGGAAACCTACTATCCATAAAATAAATTCA
>JAPZDZ010000005.1:6480728-6491079 GCA_029783805.1 Acanthurus tennentii
ACTTAAATTTATTTTATTTTATTTCGTTTATTTTTTAAATGTAATTCTAATTTTGAAGATAATGGTGCTCTTGTAATATTAAAATAAAATGTGTTCATTTTCTGTTTTTTTTCTCTTTTTTTTTGTCGCTCAAAATATGCGTCACAACCGCGACATGTGCGACACACTCCGGCGCGCAATTCATTGAGCCTTTCAACCCCCGTTAGGCCAACCATGTATAGTTCCAAGGAAAGAAATGTTTCTGAAGAAAACAGAGCATTTAATGCTACGTGGGCAGAGTCATTTGCTTTTACTTCTGACGAGAGTGGCTTACCAGTCGGCTCTATGTACCAGTTCATTGATTTCATGAATGCAACACACTATAGTTTTTTTATACATAGAATAAAGGTTAAAAAAAGTATGCAGTGTTATCTTCATTTTAGATGTCAAAAGGGTTTTGCGGCTCTCTGTGTTTCCTTTTTGTGGGAAACTGGTCCAAATGGCTCTTTGAGGGTCTAAGGTTGCCGACCCCTGATCTAGGGTCTTGCATGTCACATTGTCTTACCCTATAAGTTAAAAAAGCCCCTGTATCTGGATCTCTAACAGATTCAAAAATTTACCAACCGTATTACAGTATCATTTTGATATCATACTTAAAATTTCAACCAGACCAGTAGAACCCAACAATCCTGTTGACATTTTCATTAATTGGCTTTTGTTGCTGTTTTTGGTGGACAAGAAAAAATTATGTCAACACCAGCTTTTAAGTAAACAAATTTTATTTAGAAAAAACAACATAAACAATAATAACAATCATAAAACAGACAAAAAAAATTTGGTTACAAGACAATATTAGCACAATAGTAAAAAGGAGAAATATACAGTTATTTTCCTTCAAAAGTTGCCATGCTCTGTGTCCCTGTCAAGTGATTAGTAGATAAAGTGATAAATTATTGACGTTGTTAGGAATTGCTGCAACATTTAGTACAATACAAATTTATTTTGTATTAGCTGTAAAAATGGCAGCAAGGCATATAAAATATAGCACCAATGAAGTTTTGGAACTTCACTAAAAAAAAAAACATCACTCCACAGAGACCGGATGATGATCTCACGTTAAGTCCTTCTTTTCAAACAACTGTCCTTAATTTGTTCCCAAATATTATGCCTCCTCATGTGTAATTATACTTTCATTCCAACTATAAATGGATCAGGCTTACAGAACAGTAACAGAATATAACTGGTTAAATTTGAAATTAAATATATCAAGAAAGAATACTTTTCAAAGATAAGTATTATATTCTATTAACAACTGTGTAACCACACAGTTTCACAGACAGGTTATGGGGCTTCTAACATCAACCCATTTATATGTCACTTATATGCATTCAATGCAGCAGTAGTGTTATAAAGATGTTATATAGTGTGAACTTTTATCTGTACTGTGGTGTAATGTTTTCTATAGTGTGTGGAGTGGTTTTAATTATTAGGGGCAGTATATGCTTGTTGTTGGTTGGTGACCTTTGTGCTTTTGCACAAAGATTTTTTCTTTACATCACCTGTCAAGTTGTAAGCAAACATTAAAAACGCAGATTCCATATTACATTCTCACTCTTTGATCCTATAAGTTAGCACATTAATGGCCTTTAACGGTAAACACCAACACTAACTGTTTTAAGTAAAACCTGCAAACACCAGAAACACGTCATTTAGGTTTCTTCCACACTGTGCTGCTAATGTAATTTTTAAAAAAATTATTATTTTCAGAATTAAAATGTGTAATAATTTGACATGACAAGAAGTACATTTACCTCTAAAACATATACCAGCTACTGAAATGCAATCCTTTTAATCCATTGCCATTATCAAATGATATTTAGTATAGTTGCCAATATCAACAGTGAGACAAAAACAGTACTTTTGTAAAGGTGTACATGGAAGAAATTGCAGTTCCTAACAAAATTACTGCGTTTTAATGTATTTCACATTCTTCACCACATGGGGTAGCTGCCAGTTTTGAAAAAGGACAAATCTGACACTATTGCAACAATGTAACACCACTTGTTGCTTGTTTTATCTTAAACATACACTTCACATTATTTTTTTCATATTTTTGTACCTTGTAACAATTTAGACTTTTATGGGTTTTTGGAACTCTTTATATGAAAACATATGTGCAGCCATTTTTGAAGTGTTCTTTGAATGCCTTTTAATATCCTTTTTAGATCTTTAAAGCTGAAAAAGAAAACTTCATGCTCCCTCTATTACATGGCTATAAGGACATACAGAAAAAAGGTTGCTGTATGCACAGAACTTCATGCTTCAGATCCTCCTTGAGATATTTTATCCTGTTTCTCATCTCTGCTGACAAGATCAATAGCAATTAGATTATACATTAGAAATACTGCTCAGTCTGAGGTGGTCTCTGTTCATGTTTTGTATGTTACAAAAATGCTCTCTCACCTTGTTCCTACTGAAGCCTTTCTTTACCTGGAGTTTGTGGTTTTACATAGGGTAAAGCAAATACCCAGAAAAGGAGGAGTGCACATACTGCCCAGCATAAAGTCCTGCAGCCTGATCTGAGGGCAGCTGTAAATATACAGTGTCCCCGATTTGCAAAGGTAATACTGCACTCCCTGATGCTTGATCTAGAAAACCCTTTTTGTATTCATCATATGTATACATCACTGGCTCATTGTTCCTCATCAAAGCCACCCAAACATTAGCTCCTTTGCAATGAATGTGGTAGGCAAAGTAATAAATTCCAGGCATGTCACAGGTAAAAATTCCTGTTTCAGGGTTGTAGTTTTGGCGGCCATTGTACAAGAGCTTATCAAAGATGACTGGAGTACCCACGGGTGGAAAGGGAGTTGTTGCTACAGCGGTGAATGCTGGCATTTCCAACCCACTGGCACCCATTGTCTCCGCTCCTTGGCCTCCATACTTGCCTTTCTTACCATAACTACCTGCCTTAACTCCATCTAATCCAGGGCCCATATTAGACAGCACTCCAACCATGTCGGGAGACAGACCTGGTTGTCCAGGTGGACCTGGTGGTCCAGGAGGTCCAGGCTGACCTGGTTGCCCAGGAGGTCCCGATGGGCCATCTTTCCCTGGGGGTCCTAGGGGACCAGTAAGACCTGGACTCCCCTCACCTGCAATGCCTGGTGGACCAGGTGGACCAAGATCTCCTTTTGGCCCTGGAGCTCCAGGAGGTCCAATTGGTCCTGCTGCGCCATCAATTCCAGGGATTCCTTTAGGACCTTGAGGTCCCACTTCACCAGGTAATCCAACTTGCCCTTTTTGCCCAGGAAGTCCTGGAGGACCAGGAGTACCAGGTAAACCTTTGTGACCATCATCTCCTTTGGCACCACTAAGTCCTGGTGGGCCTCTTGGTCCTGGCTCTCCACGCTCTCCAGGCAGGCCATCTTTACCAGGTATCCCTGGAGAACCAGGTTCACCCTGGGCTCCATCAACCCCTTTAGGTCCTCCTTCCCCACATTCTCCTTTAGGACCAGGTGCACCTAAACCTCCAGGTGGTCCCATAGGGCCTGGAGGGCCTGGTGGACCACTCGGTCCAGGGGGTCCAAGCATACCAGGTAGTCCTCCATGGCCCTTATCTCCTTTTGTTCCTGGAGATCCAGGTGGCCCACCCATACCTTTATCACCCTTTGGCCCTGGGAATCCTGGTTTACCAAATCCAGGCAGTCCTGGCTTTCCTGGCAAACCCGGTGGTCCTGGATGTCCTTTCCCACCAGGCATGCCTGGCTGTCCTGGCAGGCCATTTTGGCCTGGCTTTCCTTGACCAGGCACACCAGGTGGGCCAGGCTGTCCACCTTCACCAGGTGGCCCAGCTGGTCCTGGCTCTCCAGGATGTCCTTTGTCCCCTGGTGGTCCTTGTGGCCCTGGTGCCCCATTTAACCCTGGTTTTCCAAAACCAGGTAGGCCTCTTGGGCCTGCCGGTCCTGGAAGCCCTGGGAGCCCTTTGTGACCAGGTTGCCCTGGCTGGCCAATCCCCTTGTCTCCTTTGGGTCCTGGTAATCCTGGAAGTCCTGGTAGACCTTTGTGACCTGGCTCTCCTTTGGGCCCTGGTTGGCCCGGTAATCCTTGTGCTCCTGGTTTACCTATTCCTGGCAGCCCTGGTGGTCCAGGGGGACCCTGAGGCCCTGGCTGACCAGCCGGTCCTTCTTCCCCTGTTGGGCCAATCTCTCCTTGTGGTCCAACATCACCATTTCCCCCTGGCTTTCCTGGCAGTCCTGGCAAACCTGGTTTGCCTACTCCGGGCACTCCTGGTGGACCAGGAGATCCAGGTCGTCCTGCAGGTCCTGGTTGTCCACTACCTGGAGGCCCAGGAGGTCCTGGAGGCCCCTCTGGCCCAGGTGGCCCAGCTGGGCCTGGCTCTCCTTGAGGAACTCCACCTGCACCACTAGGAATTGTCTGGCCTGTGAGGAATGAGATAACTTTTCAACCAAAAAGGATAAATTTGAAAATACATGGACAAAACTTTGGTTATGAAGTTGCCAGAAGCATTCACAAACCACTAATACTGTTAAAATATTTCTCATTTATATCTTCTCTCTCACATTTAAAGAAAAAGTACATCAAACAATTTTAATACAATTGAAAAAAATAATTTATGTTTTTTTAGGAGGTAATGTCATATTTGTTCAAGATAAAACTGTATGTTCTCAGAATATTGTCGGTTACTGTTTATTGTACCTCACCTTTGTCTTGGCCACCATTATAACTCCCCCCTTTACGAGCATTTTCTTTGCCTTTGTGCATGGGCATCTGGGGTAGCTCTTTCCTGTAGTGGGGATACTGCATATAGGGAATCTCTTTTCCAAGGTACTGTTGCTGGGGATAGCCTTCTTTTCCCATTCCCATATGTTGTAGATGCTGCACTGGCTGGTATGGCTGAGGATGTTGCTTGTGTCCATAGTATGCCCCGCCACTTACATAAGTAAGTACTGCAATCTGTAGTAGCGTAAAGAAGAGGGGGGTGGGGAGGGGAGGCATGGCCGAGGCCTATGTGGAAGGTAGAGAGGTCAAGGTATGAAGGAGGGCTGAATCTGTTTTTAAACTGTACATAAGTAAGTGGATCAAACATTGATGTGGTAACAACATAAAAAACAAAGTATATGTATAACCAAGTGGACACCTTATTTGAAAAAAGGCAGGTTATGGGAGACTGTTTAACCTGTGCTTTAAAACTGCACAATGGTTTTATGTTCTGTTGTTTCAGTCACAGTCCATTACAATTTGCATATTACAATGTTATTACAATGTGCTGATATTTGCAACATTCCCATATTCTATATGACAACAGTAAGTAATCATTAATCATTAACAGCAACAACAGCAACAAAATCAACTTGGGTATTTTTTTTATTCAAAACTGACAGGGTTTACTCTATTTCAATACAATTTACCTGGAAACAAACTGTGGAGACTTGAGGAGACGCTGAACAATCACTTGGATTATAAATGACTACTTTTTATATTATAATTGTTATAACATACTTTGAAATTGAAAATGCACAGTTTAAACAAAGTAAGACAAATAACATTCTCTCAGGTTTAGTCGGGGTCATTGGTACTTACTATACCCATCCACAAGAGGGAATCACACTAAATCTCATAGTACAATCTTTTTAATTCCCCTTGATCTCCATATGTTAGATGGAAACTTTCCTTGCAAGCAGATATGCCATAAATTTAGATCCAAGCATAAAAGAATCTAATGCTGTTTGGGGGACTGGCTAAAAAACTTCATTAAAGTGCCACAATATAATTATCAGGCTTTCTGTTTCAGTTCCCAGTAGTACACCCTGCACTTTTGCAGAAGTTAGGTGTGCGGTCCTGTGTTGTGGCTGTGACATACTGATACCTATAGTTTTAAGATCTGGAATTAAACCCAGGCCACTGGCGTAAGGAATAAGAACAAATACATATACACACTTCAGTAGGTGATCTACCAGGGAACCCCAATATGCACACTATCATGGAGAGTATACTGTTTTTTTTTTCTAAGGACATTGCACCCAGTGCAGAGGAATTAAACTTTAGAGGTGTGTAGTGACCGCAGAATGAGGACATATGTTACATGTAACACGTAACATGTATTTATAGCCTTACACTTATGCCTCTTTTTACAGCCTTCTTACAAGTGTGTGAAGTATTTCTGCCACTTCCCAGCTAACTCACTGGTGTGCACACAACTCCCCCTGGTATTACTAAGATCATTCTTTTAATTCCTCCATAGCTACAACATATCCATACACACACAAAAAATAAATCTCAAAAGTCAATAACATTTTTCATTAAAGATTCAAAAAGTCAAGTGAGAAGATGACAAGTGGATGCGTAGACAGTATTTGGTGAGCAACATCTCAAGCCACAGGTGCCTGTCAGACATAAAAGCAACACATATCCAAATCAGGACATGTGCTGTCTGGTTAACACTGCTGAGGAAGAGTCTATTCATCATTTTATAGAAGCCTGATGTCTTTTTTCTCCCCTTGGCCTGCTTTTAGATGTCTGATCCAGCAAGTACATTTTTTGAACAAACAGAGTTCCAGTTCTGTGCAGTTCAGACCGCCTATTTATGTCTTACATCCCAAAGCTTTCTGCTTTAAATAGTCTGGAACGGAGCAGAGCAAAGGAGGTTTCTATGACACCACAGCCAAAGAATAACTTACTATTAGTTGCTCCTTTGAGTGTTATCTTGTTTTACCCAGTCATTCAGACCATTTCCATTTCCATCCAAGTCTCACTCTTCTCATCTTCTGTCATACCCTATGTACATGTTCAACCCAAATCCTAGTCCAAATTTTATTACAACTTATTTTTGTTGTTTTTTAAATTCACTTCCTGAACCACATCCTTAGTCTCCACTTGATCACTGGCTCTTTGGATCTTTTCCGCCCTTTGACCCTTTCTCAGTCGACTGGTAATTTTGACATGGCTGTGCCACTGTCTCCCCTGATGAGTGCCGGCCTTTGAAAGAAGCCCATCTACTTTCCACGGTGACAGAGGCCAGACATGCCAAAGAGTCCAAAGGAATGCCACAGAGTTTTCCTAACAAGAGCTGGAACCTATTTTTGCTCACTGAGCTGAAGCTGTGGTCTGTTCCCAGCATCCTAATGAACAGTGTATATCTGTGATGTTCACATACATAAGTGAGGGAAATAGACAAGAATTAAGCTGATCGCCCTAAGTGTAAGGTGTCACTCAGACTAAGCTGAGCATCAAGGGCTTTCTATTGTGTGTGTTGGACAGTGTTAATTTTGCCAGGTTGTTCAAATGAACAATACACTGTGTGGAAATGTGACAGCTAACTAAACACAAATGGTGCCAAACACTGTGCCATTAAAAAGTTTAAGAAAAAGTGTGCATCCATCTTAATCAATTACTCATTTAATGCACCACCTTGTGATCATGCTAACATACTTCCAATGTTGCTTGACCAACTACACGCTTTCTGACCTGGATAAATACTGAATGCTGAATTGCTCATGGTGGGTCCTCCAGCAGTGTTTTCTATGGTGTGTATTTATATATAAATCTATGATTTATGCATACAGATGTATGTATGTATAAATTTGTAATTTTTACTGGATTTCTTGAACATCACAGCTCAGGGTCTGTGTGTGTGTGCTTGGGTGTGTGCTTGGGTGTGTGTGTGCATGTACGTGTGTGTGTGTGTGTGTGGGGAGGGGGGTGCATGTGTGTGTTTGTGTGTGCAGGTGTTTTTAAAGAGGTGGAAATATTCTGACAAAACTTGCGACCACAGATCAGAGGGTCCATACAACAAGGGTCTGTTCAGTGTCACATACCAACACCAGAATGTTGTCATGGCAACCACAGAGTGATGGAAACACCTCCTGTCTTTACCTGGTGTTTTTCTTTACAACACATTATTCTACACAAGTGCTCAAGTGCTGCCTCCAGAGGATCACTTTCAGACTCTGACATAAACATTAACCAGCAGTTTCCACCTTTAACTTGTTGCGAGAGAAAACAGATGGAGAGAAGGGTACAGTTGTAATGTGAATATAAAGAAGTCTATTATAGCAAATAACTTTAATTTAAATGGCCATTGTCATCCCTCCATTTATATCCATGCAGATGTGAGACATGAAGTCAGTCACTGCATAAATGTTTCACAGCTGTGAGAAGTCATGATGGTGTGAGTAACATGTTGTGAGCTGTTTCTCACATTTGTAGGATTTACAGTTTAATTTTTCACGCACTGGTGGAAAACAATCTGACTCCCTCAGTGATGACTCTCTGACATGCAGTCATTTGTAGCTTTGACAAAACAGGAACAGCAACCATGTTGTTATTTTCGTGCTGGGCAGATGTCACCCATGTGTGATTCAGCTCACACCCTTACCCTACTGGTTTGTTTATGAGGCAGGAAAAGACACACATGCACACAAGGTGGAAAAACTTTGAACAAAAGAACAAACACACACATCGTATGTAGAGGAAACATGTGCAATTATTAATCACAAAATAGTTGGAACAGTTTCTGAAGAGTGAACAGATACTAGGTGACCTTCCCTAAAGTTAATGGTGCATTTGTTACAGTATTTTATTTCTAATAACTGCTGGTTTCGTCTCATTGCAATGTGTCCGTTAATTGAATACAGATATGCCAATGTCAGTATGCTAACATGCTCATGACGACAATGGTGATATACTAATGCCAAGCAGGCACATAGTCCCTATCTAAATTTAGCTTGTTAGCAAGCTCACATTTGCTCATTAGCACTAAAAAGCATGAGCACAGGTGAAGCTGTTGGGAATCTCATTTGTTTTCATGATGTTTTGCCCAGGCCTTAAGTGTAAGGCAAATTATGACTCTATAATGGACCAGAGGAGAAGTCAGGGGATCATAAAAGTGCTAAAAATCTAATTTCAAGGCAATCCATCCGCTAACTGTTGAGATATTTAATGCAAAACCACAAATGTCAACCTCACTTAAAGAACAGTCAGAATTCAATAGAATCATCAAGATTAGGATTCATCCACCGGAGACCACGAATTTCAATAAAATCTGTCAAAACAGTCCATCTGAAAGACAGGCTGAGAGGTGAATTAACGGACACAACCACCCCTTCAGCCACATCATTATTGTAGCTGAAAAAAACCATTTAACTAATGAATATTTGCTCAGCCTATGAAGGCTAAAATATGCATTGTAAATTCTTCAATTATTCACTCTATTTACACAAGGCCATATTCTTTCACCTTTAGTAAGTTTTGATACTCAAATCCAACCCAATACATTAACCATGTGACAAGAGACCAGGGAGATCAGGAAGTACAATATCTGTCCTTCATTCTAATTTTTCAACATCTGCTGCCAAATGTGTGGCCGGTCATACACCACTGAGCCCTCAGCATGTCCTGCCTGGCCCAGACAGTCTCAAAAATAAGCAAACCCCAAAGTAGTCCACATTGTAGGCTATGTAATGTGTGTGCCTCTGTTTCCCCGACTACTTCCAGATGTCCATCTTTTTGACATTTTACATAAACGGAGCGCAGTAAATTGACTATCAGGTGTGGGATGTGAGAGGACTCATGGGCATCATGTGTCTGTAAGTTGCTGTTTTTTGCTGAATCAACCTTCACCAAGCCGAGCCTGAGGTGTTAGCTACATAAGCTTATATAAGCTCCAATCACCAGAATCTCATAAAAACTGCAGCAGCTGTGCAACCCCCTAATAACAAATGTGCAAAAAAAGACACTAAGACCATCAAAATTACTTTTGATTAACTGTTGCATGCTGGTAGGAGGGTAGTAAGAGAACAATAAAAATAGAAAATTACATTAGGCAGCCTCAAATAACCATTTTTAAAAGAGAAAAAAAGAGAAAAGGTGTCATTTTCTTACGAGCAGTGCTTAAGTAATTTATGAAAGTAGCTTGAAATGCTTCAAAATAACTTAGTTCTTTATATTATGATTATTTTGTCATGTTAGCACTACCATTAAATGTAATAATAACAATACTGTCATATTGTGGAGCTATAAGTCCAAACACTCCACAAGTTTGCCTGATACTAAGCTCTGAAGGGTAGCTTTGCTTTAGTTCCAAGAGTCAAATTTAGATTTAGAGGAAATGAAAAAAAGGTTACATGTATTTGTATAGGAGAGGTTGAGATATTGAGACCTTGTGGGAAAAAAATAAATGACAGTCCTTAGTCATATTGTAACTGTCTGTTATGGCCAAAACAATAAAAGACTTCTCATGCCTTAAAGCCAAGCATGTTGTAACTAATATAGCATAAAGTAAAGTTATGTATTTTCTTTGTAAGTTAGCTTAATTTGCGACATGCAGTCAACACCTCACAATGCTGCACAG
>JAPZDZ010000005.1:6533029-6559178 GCA_029783805.1 Acanthurus tennentii
CCAAGAAGATAGGTGTAGAAGATTTTTGTGTGTGTGAGTGATAAGACATGTATGTTTGCTTGTCGCTCTGTGGGTCACCAGAGTTTTCCCACAATCCTGTCAGCTGTGAATTCCAGTGTGGGTCTTTTCCAGTAATAAAATTCCACCTCACTCTACCAGCTGTTTATGGGAAGGAGCTTGTGACCAGAGTGTAATTGAGTTCTGTCCATTTCTTAGTGATGTGGCAGCAGGTTTGGACAGGAATGCCGCCAGCAGTGAATCATTACCATCAGTGCCTCCTGGTATCCTCTCTATAGAGAGGTGACATCATGCTGATTCATCAGCCTTTATCTGCCACAGTCTGAAGGTTAAAGTGTTGTTCTCTGTGATCACAGCGTAAGAGAGAATCGCCTGTTCCCCTGGACTTACCTGTAAATAGTCCTATTTTGCTTGTTGCCAAACTGTTTGAAGCTGTAAGCAGTAAAGCTTAACTACGCGTCACTGCCTATTGGTTACTTTTAAGCACAGGACCCATTTCAGGTAGTGCTTTTAGCAATTCTGGAACTTCTGATGCATGTGAGGTGAATACTCTAAAATACTCTTAAAACTGTTCCAAAAGGAGTGCTGCACAGTAGTATTCATGCATTGTGCAAGCAAAAACTTTCTTAAGAGAATATTTAAGTTTCAGCTCATGAACATCATCAACACCTGAGATTCACGCGTTTTGTTCCCTCTTTTACATTTTCATTTTTTTCTGCTTACATCCAAGTTCCAAATATTTTAACTCCCCACTCCCCCGCTCCAAAGGTGGTACTTTTTTTTGAAGGATTCTGGGTTACTGAACGTGGGCAAAACCACCGATCAAGATATGATGATCTCAGCACAGACATTGCCTAGCTATCTTAATATGATTACGTAAAATCTTGAATGATAACACACTCTGCAGTCAGACATTACACAATTACGCAAATGTAAATTACAATGAGAAGTAAACACAATGACTGTTGTGTTTTGTGTCTTGCAAATCAAGTTTTAATCTGTAATCAGTCAAACTTGAATGCTCTTCACGGTTCATCAGATGTGGTGGAAACTGGCTTCAGTTTCTGGAACTGTTTGCTGTGATGGGAATGAGGAGTGTCTCATCTTTTTTTTGCTTGAATTCTGCAGTCCTCCCCTCTGTGCGTGGCAGCCATCCATGCAGGTGTGGTGTCCAACGCTGTGGGAGGGAGGATCAGCGTGGTCAGCAGCAAAGGCATCCCTCACTACGAGGCCACACTGGCAAACAACGTCACTTCCACTGGGTAAGAGCCTGCAGCATGCAAACATGCAACACTCCATTCTTCATCTGCTTTGGATACATGGATTTTGTTTACTTAATTCTCTAATCCCACATATTTCTCCTCAGAGGAACTTTGTCAAACAGCCTCTTCACCTTCAGGACCAATGGTGAGTTTTTTTTTTCTTGAGGCCCTGCAATGTGATCATTACTGTCAGAATCTTGTATGTTAATTGAGGTTAAATCTTGCCATATCTTTAATTTTTATTAGTCTCTGCAACACAAAACCTGAAGTTAACTACCAACTGTATTTTAAGTGTTAAAAATTTAATATTGTTTTTTTCCTCATCTGATTTGAAATCTCTAATGCAGTGAAAGAAATTACATGCAAACATAAAAAAAATAGATATTAAGACCTCCTGAATCTTTTTCAGGTTACTTAAACATTTGATACTGTTAATAACAATGATAACTTTTCTCTGTTTACAGGCTGCTATGGAACGCTGGGTTTAGAGTCTGGCGGAGTGGCGGACACTCAGCTCTCCGCTTCCTCTGTGTGGGAGTGGAACAACATCATTGGTCAGCACAGTGTGTGGGCGCCATCAGGGGCCCGGCTTAAAAAGGCAGGGTCGCCCTGGGCTCCTTCTCAGAGTGACCAACAGCAGTGGCTTCAGGTCGACCTCAAAAGGGAGAAGAGGATCACAGGTACACAAATAAATGTGTTCACTAACAAACACACATTCTCTGATATCACTGTACACTAAATCTCCTGTGTTCAATTTAACTGTAAGCCTAATATAAAGCTCTCCAGCTAAAAGTTCCCGGAGGTTTTAGCATGCCTGTAATCAATTTTAGCCACATTAGTCCACCACTTTGGTCCAGACTGAAATATGTCACCAACTTTTTAGATGCATCGCCATGAAATTTTGTACAGATGTCCATGGGGCCCTGAGGGAGAATCCTTATGACTTCAGTGATGCCCAGACTTTTCCTCTAGCAGTGCCAATTATTTCTGTCTTTTAGCACTATATCACAACCAGCTGTACATCATCCTTTCATTTCTGCTGTCTGTTCACGTAGGTATCATCACCACTGGCTCCACCTTAAGAGAATACCAGTATTATGTTTCAGCATACCGGGTCCTGTACAGTAACAATGGCCAGCAGTGGCACATCTACAGGGAAGCAAATTCTACACAAGACAAGGTAACACAAGCACCGAATCAATGAGCCCTGCTTGCTCAACAGTTGCGTCATTGGCTTTTATGTTGTTGTTTTTTTCTTTAAATTAGTGCAAATGGACAAAAATGTCACTTTAGAAGGCTGCAGGGAATTATCCTTGGACTGTTTCCATAGCAACTGGTATTGACTAAGAGATGTTTATGGCAGGAAGTGGGGGCAGTCAGTGGTTTGAGTTAAGTGCTGTAGTAGACAAGTCAGGACACTTGGGCATTAATAATGAATGGATATGGATTTAGTGGCTGTGTTGTTAGACTGGAGCTGCTGTCTCTGAGCTGCTCTCTGCTGGGATTCTCACAGGCTCCTATTGTGTGAAGGAAAGTAGTTATTAGCCTGCCAAGTTGGAAATTAATCAGCTTATGGCCTCTAATGCATTTGCTTATAGTCTGAATTAAGAATTGCCTGGCTGGACTTTTTTTTCTTCTAAACTACTGCTATGGTTGGGCTATAGTTGGGTTTAAATCTGTGGCACGAATATGAATTTGTTCTTGTTTTATGGTAGGTTTTCCAAGGCAACACCAACTACCAGCACGAGGTGAGGAACAACTTCATCCCCCCAGTTGAGGCTCGCTTTGTGAGGATAAATCCAACTCAATGGCACCAGAGAATTGCACTCAAGTTGGAGCTGCTCGGCTGCCAAATTTCTGCAAGTAGGTGGAGGTTGTTGATGTGTAGACACACAGCATCATGTTAAAAAAAGGGAATTGGAGGAATAGGGTCTACATTTTTTCTTTCAGCATTTTTATTTACTTATTCTTTTTTGACAGCGAGGCGGAGGACAGAGGCAAGGCCGAGGATGCCTCCCCCCTCTCACCTTACTCCCCCTCCCTTGGCTACAAAACGCCCACCTCACCTTGGCCAAACCACACACACCCCAGATATTCGAAACACTACTATGCCTCCTCACACAGGAAATGGTGCGTCCAACTTTTAATTTAAAAAAAAAAAAAGGTTATCTGTTTTCTTATGGAGACAGTAGTGATCTGGTGTTTATTATGGTGTTTTTACTTCCAGATGTGGCGCTGGCAGCAGTTCTGGTGCCAGTCTTGGTCATGGTTCTGACTGCTCTCATTTTGATTGCATTTTGTGCTTGGCACTGGAAGAACAGGTACATTTTCTTTAATATTCTCATAATCATACAAAGAGAGGAAAGAAATCATCTTTGAAAACTTAATTTTTGCACTCCATGACTGTATGACCTCACTTTGCAGGAAAAAGAGCTCTGAAGGAACATATGATCTCCCTCACTGGGATCGCACAGGTCTGTATCTGTAATCAGCAAAGGCTTGTAGGACTGTTCATGTTTTGTGAGAGTTTGCTGGTGCGACTGACTGTGCATCTCACTGTTCTTCTGCTGCAGACTGGTGGAAAAGCATGAAGCAGCTGTTGCCCTCCAAGATGGTGGAGACTGAGGATTCAGTTCGGTACAGCAGCAGTGAGGTCGGCCGGCTGACAGGGAGAGGTGCAGTTCCCAGACTACATGCTGAACCTGCAGGTAAATACTGTTCAACGTGCGACTGATGAAGTAATTGAGTTTTCCTAAAACAGGCGACTTGTTTGATGCTGTACTCTAAAGACAAGTCAGAGTTTTAAGTTTCCAAAAACTGTTTTAATTGCAATTAGTGCTTGATACTGAGACAATGGGAGTATCTTTGCAATGCAAAAAAAGTTTTCTACCTTGCAAAACTGTTATTTAGATTTTTCTGAAATCAATTTTTTTTAATTCTAGCTTGTGGAACTCCTTTTCATTGCAGCAATTCTTTCTTTTTAATTAGATATTACAGCTACAACAGTTTGATGTGGAACTGTTGGGCTACTCATGCAGCTCTTGCTTTAGTATTTCTTTTTTTAGTGTGACAATTATTGAGGAGTCATAGTATCTTCAAAGATGCAGGTCTTTGCAGCAAAACCAGCATTGTTACAATACACTTGGCAGCCTTTTCTCTTTTGATTTCAATTGTAGTGTTTACAACTAAGTTTTCTCCAAGAGTTTCTTGACTTTATAGAAACCTCCGACAGCATAGACAACAGGTAACCTATAAACTGTAAAACTGGCTATTAATGCACTATGACATGCTCTTTTTTTCAGAATATGCTCAGCCCTTGGTGAGTGGTGTCACAACTTTAGGTGCCAGGTCAACCTTCAAACCAGACGAGGGCCCCGACCCCGGATACTCAGATCCTGACCTGTACGACGCTCCCATCTCGCCAGACGTATACCACGCCTATGCAGAACCGCTGCCAGCTTCGGGTTCTGAATATGCTACACCCATCGTGGTCGATATGGGTTGCCATCCATCAGGGGGCTCATCTTTGAACCAGCCCTCCACAGTGTGCAGTTTCAAGGGTGCCGGTCAGACGTCCCTGCTCACACGGACAGACAGTAGCCATTCGGGGACATCAGCTTATGACACACCGAAAAATGCCACTGGACAGGTCACACCCACTGAGGATCTGACCTATCAGGTACCTCAGAGTAGCACTCAGAAGCTAACGGGACAGGGCTGAGGAGTCTGGATGCACATGGCCTTAATTTACCCCTCATTGCCAACACAACTCAATAGACAAACACGAAGGGTTGTAAGAGGAGGAGGAGGTGTGAACCTGTGAGTCCCAGAGTCTGGGCTTGAGTCTTGAATGAACACTACCTTAGCTTTAGATTCATCTGGAGATGTCTGTATTGCCTAAATGTTTCTGCATGGCCACAATCTGCTTGTGTGGTGCCATTACAGTCCTATCACTGAAACCACAATGATGAATGTGTTCCTGTGAGAGGCGGAGATGGAGGGAGGAAGGATGAAAAGGAGAAAGCTGACTACTATTTGATGAAGACTTTGTCCCTGTTCTGTGATCCTTAGTAGTTCTTGCATTCTGTGAAACTGTGATTTCCATTATTTCATGATTTTTCTGTTACATACTGAAGCAGATTCAAATGAAACGTACCTGATGATTTCCATTCAGAAAATCTAAGGGTTCTCTTACTGAATCATTTGCTTGTTACATTAAGTACCCCACATCTAAGGTCAGAAACTTAAGTTTACCATGGTACGTTTTGTCTTACTTAGTTTTAAAGCATGACTTGAAATTGTGTATAGTTCTAGTAATTCCATTACTGCCAACCTGTTAAAACTCTTAGATGATTTACTGATATTTATTTTTATTTCACATCCTGCTGATAAGGAGAAACTCTTGTTAGAAATATCCCACCACTACCCTTTTAACGATTGCAGATCAAAGCATTGTGGTCATGTTGTTGAGGACACCTTACAAGTTTTTTTTTCCTCGATGAAAGAGGAAATACTTTTTGTCAGACCAAATGTTGCCTTTTTTTTGTTTATGCAATGTTATTTTCAACAGAACCAACTTTTCACAAATGTGCCAACAGTGTAAGTTCAGCCAAATAGACACGAAAGCAGTCTTAATGTAGAAACAGTTGTTAAAGTCCTAGTTATAGTTGATGTCCTAGAAAAAAGGTACAGAGACAAGAGGTAGATTGGTGAACCTGTTACAGCTGATAATTTCATAGAGTTTCCTGTGTTTGTCCTGAACTTTTCAGTTATTTTTTTGTGCATCGTGGTGATTGTCTTGTGTTGAAATGGGTGTTTGATCTGTCTTAATGCATTTAATTGTGACATGTTCCTTCCTTGTATCTGTGTGCATCCACATCTGTATGTAAACTGTTTTTTTTCTGAACTGGTTTTGATGCAGCTTGTAGTTATAGAAGGATGTGTTCGGTCGTAGTCTGTTGCACCAGTGGACTGCATTCCTCTCCTGTGGTACTAATCTGACCAAACACTCTGACAGGAGTGCAGATGGAGACAGATGGAGCAAGCTGCTTTATAACTTTACAGAATAGCAACCTCATCTCCGGGAAGGAGTTATTCACACAGCTGTGCCACCAATCATGCTTTGATTGTTCTCAATAACCAAGGCAATCTACATACAGAGTTTTGGAGCTCCCCAGTCACAGAGGGATTGACTGAGGGATTGTACTTATGTGGCTCCCACTGATTGTACAGAGAAATAAAAGAGTTTTAAAATTAAAAGAAAGTCTTTTATTACAATCCTCAGCATCATCAAAACAACAAAATCAATAGAACATTACAGAGACAGTACAAATGATGTCTGTTCATGTAGTTTCTGAACACTTCTGCAACTTTACACATTTCACATTTACATATAAAGGCACATTAAGTTCAAGTTTAATAGTTAAGCTTTCCTTGTAATCTTGCCAGCAGGTTTGGTAAAGTCTGCAACATCTGAACTGGAAAGATTCCCACATAATTTTGCACAGATATTCACGTCCCCCTCCTGCTTAATTTAAATAATTTTGATAACCCCGACTATCATCTAGTGGCATCACCTATATTTGAATTTAAGTGACGATAAACAACAAACAAGTGACATTGCCAAAACTTGAGACAAGTCTATGTGTTGACATAGTCATTTGAGCATATTATCATACAGGTGTTGGGATTTAGTTCACTACTGTGCCTGTGTAGAGCCTCATGGCTGCTAGCATGGCCATATAGTCAATTTTTAGCATCTACATTCCATGTAAACACGTATACTGAAAAAATAGGAGAAATTCTGCTGTAATTTAAAAAAACAAACAAAAAAAACTACCACTAATTTACACTTTATTTAATCTTAAGGATAATTATTATGGGGTTCGCCTGACAGTCTGCCTTTTATCCTGTGAAACTCTTATGAGAGTAGTAGTAGTAGTTTTTCACTTTAGTAGCATATAGAATGCAGCCTCCAAAAATAATGGATTTTAGTAATTGTTAAGATATTAATTATAAACAAATACTAACAGTACATGAAGATAATGGTGTGTATGATCAAAAATGCAAGTATAAATCAACATATAAAGAAAGTCTGAAGCCTGTGCTGACCCCCCCCAGCTCTCAGTGCATTGTTTAGGGCAACATCATCACAATAAAACCTATTACACATGTGGTCTATTTAGTCATGAGGGAGAGTAGTTTTTCAGATGTCAAGCTTTATTTATCACTGGTTTCCAACGTGCTGCTGTGGTATTTAACCAAAGACTTTTGAAGCACTCTTCTTAACTTAAATCACAGTTATCTAAGTTTTTCAATTGGTTTTGTCTTTAAACAACTCCTAACCAGTCGTCCCTTTTCAGTTGCTTGTTTTTTTCACCTGCTTACCCCTCATTCCTCCATGTTCTTCCCATCCTTTCCAAACTTCCACCAGATTATCGTGAGGATGATAGCTAACAATAAAATCAGGCTGCTGGTTACTAGGTAAGCAATGGGCAGGAAATGGTTCTGACCCCCAAACCAGGTCAAAGTTGTCAGCACCACTTCCTTTCTGCCTTGGAAGTATTGCGTGGGGAAGTCTGAGAAGGCAGAGTCAAGGCTGAAAATAAGTGCTCACACAAGAGAAACTTAGTAGAAAAAAGCCAACCTGTGTACTTAAAATAATCCCTTTCCATATGTAGGAAGTAAACAAATGCACACAATGTGACACATGTAACCTAATTTACCCTCTGCCAAAATTCCAGTTAAAGACACAGCCATGAAAGGATACTGTAGGAGATCTCGATGCTGTAATTCCCTACTGGCAGACCATTAGTAAAGGGCTTGTTGGCTCGGTTTAAAATCCCATAGAGCTTCTTGAAGTTGGGGAAGGCTGCCTCTCTCATCCATACGATCAGGTCATCATTGATGAAGCCATTGTTGGTCGGGTCACCGGGATCTAGTTCATATGCAGGCTTCTGCCAGTACAGAGGCTGTGCTGTGCCTGTGAGGTTATCAGAAATCCGACTTTATGAATGATTCCCAAGGTACTGACTGAAAACTAAGACACTAATTGTCTTTTGGATCTAGGTTACCTTGAAACACTTGAGCCAGTGTCAAGTTGCCGTCCTTTGGGTTGCGGTACTTGATATTTTTGTCAGTGTACCAGGTGATGCCAAGCCGTATCAAAGGGATCGTATAGGAGACACCATTGGAGTTCTTGTAGGTCAGTTTGAAGGAGTCTGGGAGAGCAGATGTTAAGAGGCCATTGAGAAAAAGGTGGAGGGTGGAAGTGATGATTAATGATGCGTGTTATGAGTGGAGCTTACCATTGAACATGCTGTTGGCCACAGCACCACAGGGGGCGATGGGGAGCCCATTTTGGTCATTGGTAAATGGCGAGCAGTATGAACTGGGGCTCTGGTCAGGAGGCAAGGTGAATGGAGAAACTCATTCAACAATATTCTATACTTTTTTTATTCTGTACTTCTATACTACTAATACTTTTATATAGAGTAATAACATAGCTTAAGCACTGCTTCAACTACAACAGAGGCTGGCTTTGGAGTGGAAGGAGAGGAGGAAAACATGAGTATTAATTTATTAAGTCCTTAAAGGAAACAGGAAAAGTGGACAGAAGACAGTAGGAGGATTGAGTCATCATCTCCCCATAAGATTATACTCGTTGGCAAGCAGAGTTTTTATGTGGGCCTTTTCCAATAGTGTGCAACCAATTTTGTTGCAGTTTTTAACCGTTTGGAGAATTAAGACCAAAAACCTGTAGGAGTGGCTCTAAATCTGAACCAAAACATAGCTGGTTTTCCCTGGGATCCAAAGTGGGCATGTCAAAATGTGGAATTTGAGACGTGGAAAAATGCATCATTAATTATTGTCCGCTCAAACACAAGGGCCGATTTGCTTAAAGGCACCAAGGTTCCAATAATCCTGAAAGGCACTGATTGGAGCACTAGAGCTTATTTGGTTGAAAAACACCCAAAGTGAAGGCAAAGGAACCCAATCTAAAAACTAGTGGTTTATAATGCCATTTCACGGTGCAATCTACATTTACTCCTTAACTGTTTGTTGAAGCAAAAACAACGTTTTTTGCCAGTTTAACAATGTACATTTCATTAGGTACTGTACTTCAAGCACAATTTGAAGGTGCTTGACATTACTTGTGAATTGTTTATTATTTTTTCCACTCTACATTTTACTCAACTAAGTTTATACAAGTAAGACAGTTTCATGGTTACTAGTTTACTGGTTACTCTGTAGACTTAAATGCTAAAAATAAGGACTTTAAACAAAATATCTTTTTCATATTACCACCCAATAGTATATGGAGTTCAAGTTAGGTTTACTAGCTGCAAAATTAAACACACAGTATTTACTTAGAGATAATGCAATATTTTATCACTGAGAGGGCATTCTGCGTCATAAAAACTACTTATACTTTTGATGAAGTGTACTTAAAATATCAAAAGTATAAGTAGTTTTTTTTAATGCAGAATAATCTTTGCTGTTACTTTGATAAGTTTCCTTACGTGAGATTTTGAATGCAGCACTTCCTTGTTTAAGAGTATTTTAACATTGTAGTATTGCTACTTTAACCTTTAACAGATCTAATAAACAAAGCAGTGTACAATTTTAGGTTCAAATCTGGGAGCAAATATGAGCATTTGTTGTAAATAATGTCTTGACAATGTTAGTGTACTAAGTTAATTTAAATTAATGCAGAGCAACCTTTAGGCTTTGCAGCCTGCCGACCATCTGTGCATTATCTCTGGAGTCCATGTATCTGCGGAGGTTCTGGTGGAAGTTTCGGAGGCCGTAGTAGAAAAAGACATCTCCCTGAAGGATCAGTAGGATGCAAATCAGCAAGATGTTTAAATAGAAATACTGACATTTACTAGGCTGAAATATGTCTTTGTGTTTGAAAGTGTTGTGATATAGTGGAATGACGAATTAATCTTATCTCAAGGTCCACCTACAACCTTTCCAGAGCTTTCAGCCGTACCGTTATTACCCAGATCTACTAAGAAAAAGCTTGCAAGTGGACCTCAAGTTGAGAATGTTTTTCATGCTACAGTGTTAAGCTTGGAGACTTTTACCTTAAATTTTTTGTCAATGTTAAACAGCACGGTGCAGCTGCAGGGTTCTGCTGCATAGCTCACATTTTTACGCTTTTCAAAACATTTATTGCATGTCCCGGCCTCTGTGTAGTCCAGCTGAGAAGGCAGAAGAGACTTAATTAATGAGCAGAACAAACTGTGAATAACTGTGTATCTGTTTACCTGACTGAAACGTAACCTTGGATCTTTATCTCCGTCACTCCCTTTTTTTATTGCACACAGGGGCATTCAGTCTATCCTCTTCTCTGTCTCTCTCACACACAAACTCTGTTTCTGATACTACAATATTTCAAAACATTAAATAATAATAATAATAATAAAAAAACACTACATGAGTAAGTTCAATTTAAAAACACAGAGACTCACCTTCATTTCCTGTGTGCTCTGAACAGTGAAAAGCAGCCATATTCCCAGTGACATGCATATCAAAGCCATCAAGTAGAAGAACGGCAGCACGGTGTTGGCTGTGAGCATGGGAGACCAGGCAGGTAGCCTCTGCTGTTTGAAGGCTGAGTTGTCTGGCCTCCGAGCCAAGGGCCCAGGCTGACCCTTCACTTTGCCCATGAGAGGGACCTTCACAGGGATCTTACACAGCGAGAGAACCACAGAGTGTCAACGACGGCGCTGCTATATTTTCTCTTCCTGTTCCTTTAGATCAGCGATATCTCTCAGCACGCACACACACACACACACACACACACACACACACAGACACATACAATCCAGCTCGCCAAGAGCTTTTCCCAGCAGGCCTTGCGGGGTGGGGGCGACCGTTGTGGCCTGTTACTTATTAACCACATCCGTAACTCATCTACCTCTGTTTTCTGTTACTTCCAGTTTTCTTTGTGTACATGTTTGGTTGTTCTTTACAGCTTCCTTCCTACAAGACAAAGAGTTTCTGTTTGCTCACATTAAATGACACAGAAGCTACTTTTATATATTTATACTTATTCACTATGGGAGATATTCTGCTGTTTTTTTGCCCCCTGACATGATGCTGTAAAATGCTTTATCATAAGGATGTTATGATGAATGGGACTTCCTAGTGGGCAAGTAAACTCATGACCTCACACTGTCAATAGAGGGGACTTCCCAAGGTCAGACTAAACAAACAGAGGGGTGCCGGTTTCTTTCAGAGTCTGTTTATTCAATACATCATACTAGGACATCGCATCAAACAACAAAACTGAACCAAAAACACTGCACATCATACACAACCTCTTAAAATAGTAAAAGGGCTGCACAGAGTTCACGCTGACACAAAGGGAAAACAAACAGGATGAGGCCTCAGCGTGTTGCGAGGAACATCATTATGAGGCTCTGGACACCGAAGCATCGTGTGGAATATCATCAAAGAGCAACATTTAAAATGTGCAGTTAAAACAGTCCGATTTTGGTTTTGTCATCTTTACAAACATTCAGGATACCGCTCTCCAGCAGCTTCATGAAGTCCAGTTTGATCTAGAAAAGATGTGTACATAAAAAAGTAATGTATAGTTGCCAGAAAAAGATTTTAAAACATAACAAATACTGTGATTCAAATAATAATCTCTGTGTGATGTGTTTTTAGCTTAAAAGTAATTCAGACAAAAACAAAAAATGACACATTCTAATAACTACCTCTCCTATATTAACAGTCCACAATCTGTGAATATGCAAATTTTCCTCATTGTAAGAGTTTAACAACTGCGCACATGATGTTGCTCACTTCACTGACAAGTTCACTCGTGGTGATTGTGCACTGTAGGATTTAGGTTTCCACATCAAACGCAAAGGTTGCATGAAGTTTGGAAACTTCATGACTGGTTTCCAAACTAGTTTTGATGTCACCACTTTTGCATAAAAATTATTCTAAACACTGAAGTTCAAACATCCAACTAAAGTTATGATACAACAATTCATATTTTAGTGGGGGAGGACTTCAAATATGCTTAAAATGCCTAATACTTAATGAAATCTTGTCGTGTGATGAGTCAAAACAAAACTAATTTTCTGTTCAGCCCAGCAGGGGGCAGTAGCTCACCTCAGGAATGTCCACCATCCTTCGGAGCTTCTGGTCCCTCCAATTCCAGTCCAGAATGAGGTATCTCAGTGCCTGCAGATTCAATCCCTCTGTGGACAAAACAAATTTAGTTCCAATACAATAGTAAGACCTTTAAAAAGTTTAAACAGAAGGACTGTTGTGTTTCACACCTACCTTTCTCAATAAGAGCGCTGATCCTACCAGGGGTCCCTACTCCAATGTGAGTGATGCCCTTCTGCAGCAGCTTCACCTGCTCCTCTATCTGTAAAGACAAAAAGTGAATGGTTGGGAACATTAGTCATTGTGCACAGTCCTCATGCATCATGATCAACTGTCATCTCTAGTACCTTGATGTGTTTTGCAAAAAGTTTGATGGCTTTGGCTCCACCCTTGAAGGTTGTCAGCTGCCTGAGGACAACATCAAAAAACAGCACTCATTTTAATTTAGCATTAAAAAATTGTAAAGCAGGATATTCAACAAACACCACTGATGTGTCACTTACTTTAAGAGCTCAATGGCTCGGAGAGCAGAGCTACAGACGATGAGCAGAACCACAGAGCTCTTCTCTGTATGCTGTTTTTGAATCTTGGCCCACTTGGGACAAACTAAGGAGGACAGGGAAGAGAGGAAATGAAAGTGTGTTCTAAAGTAAAACAGCCGATAGACAATTTAAGTTTAAAACGCTGCTCACCTTGTTTTAGGTACGAGGAGAGTGTGTGTGTCAAGTCGTTGCTGGTCAGAAAGCAGGAGTCTGGAAGATGTCGGAGGGTAAACGGTGACCTCAGCGATTCAACACATCAGGGGATATTGACTAAACTTCTGAGTTTTAAGAGGACTTGTCCTGACTCACCCGGCAACTTGAGCTCCTCCTGCTCGATCACAGAGCGTTTGTCTGAGAAGTATTGTGTTAGCAGGTTCTGCAGGTCTGCCGGAGTGCCTGGTTTTGGCTCCGAAGAGGACAAGACGTCTGTAATGTTCTTCTTCTTCTGGTAAACAGAATATCTCATGAAGAGTAATATTCACAATGACCAGTGACTGTAGTTCCTTTTCACGTCAGCAGGTGTCACTCACACACACACTTACCTTTCTCTTTTTTTTAACTTTTGTTGACTTTTCATCATTAGTCTCTTTCTTCGGAGGAATAATGCACTCTTTCTGTGAAAACAATACATGCAGAATACACAATTCAGGCAATGTAATTATAAATGATATGAAGTATAATATCAAATGAATGCATTGAAATGACGAATTTGAGAAATCCTGAATCACCCTCTGGAAAAAAAAGCAGTATATCATAATAAGGAAGTAACAAAGCAGTGTAATAATGTATTTTATTATACCCAATTCAAAATAAATTAACTTGCCATCACAACATCAACAAATCTACAATAAACAGACTGCAAGTTATGATTATTTCTCCTATTCAACAATATTTTTGCAGGTTATCATTTGTTTAAATAATTTAAAGTCTATCCCAGGTTTCTAGAGCAAAAGGATTCTACAAATGCAATGTTTTGTGCAGAAAACGGTCCAAATGTCAAATATATTCTATGTACAATTTATAAAATACTGCAAAAGCACCAAATTCTCGCAATAAAGATGCTATAAAAAAACAACAACAACAACAACAACAAAAAAACTCTGAAACATCTCACTGGTAAAAGGACCTTTAGGTTGTCAGCCTTCTGCTTTGAGCAGCAGAAACATAATCTCTCTCATCTCTTGATAATAATCTATCAAAGCAGTGGTCACCCACCAGTCAAACAGGGTCATAATCTGGAGCAGTGGTTGTATTGTTATTTTACTGTCTGTGTTTGTGTGCTCTTTCATGTTTTCTTTAACTATTATTTAAATGCTATATAATTGCTTGAAACTGTCAGGCTGAATCTGGCACATTTAAATGATGGACATAAGTGCTCATGTTAAATAATATGGATCGTCCTTTCTTAAAAAAAAAAAACAAAAACAAATGTAAACATATCGATTTAATATAACAGAATACCATCCTGGAGATTTCAACAGAGTTGGTTGAAAAAAAATTGGACTGTAAAAGCCCTCTAAAAGCCAGAAAATTACCAAACCTGTTCACTCTTTTTCTTCTTCTTGGCCTTAACAGTTTTCTCTGTTAGCCTCTTCCTCTTCTCTGGTTTAGTCTGTCTGTTTGGTTTCTCTGTTGGCAGCTTCTCTTGTGTTTCCTTCTCTGCCTCAGATTGATCTGGAAAAAAGAAAGAAATTTCCTCATTACACTTATGGATTTATGGGTTAACCTGCAACTGGGAGTAATGCAAGGATAAAGAATGAAACTATTAAGAAGAAAGCCGAGCTGAGACATTTCAGCTAAGCTTTAATCAGGTTCCCGTACTAACAGATATGCCTAAACACCATGCTATCTGAGAGATAAACACTCTCCCCGTGGATACATGCATATGGAGTTAGAATCTGTTTCCATAGTCTGGCCCCCGAACACACATTTGACATTGGCCCATTATTTCTCTGACTGTTTAGGTTGCTCATTAAGTGAGAGAGTTGGGGCATCACTTTTCGTCAACACAGAAAAGCAGAAATATGTTAACTTTCCCTGAGAGAAAAACAATGCAGCAGACCTCAATCTATGCATCTGGTTATATTTAGCCTCTCTGTTGCTACCACTTCTCAGTGCATACCTCTAGTCTCCTGGTATGAGGTCATGCTGAAACCCTCTGGCATACATGCCTGCTTGTTCAAAATACGCAAGCTTTTAAAACAGATACCCGAGTGAACTTGGCAACAGATCTGTAGGATTCATAGCAGTATCCTTACTGAATGAGAACCTTTAAAATACAGACACTTTTAATCGGTACCTCTCCCTGTGGACCTTAAATATCACAGTACAGAGAAGCTGACAACACCTCAACTCTTTACTAAGTGAACAAGGGTCAAAATTGTCACAAATATCTGTGACAGCCCGAGTTTAGTGTGCTGATGTCTGACTTCTCTCTCATCACTTCCACACTGATCATCACTGGTGCTGATCTTCAACATTAAGCTCAGGTCATCTCAGGTCCGTGAACAGAGATCCTGGTAGTCACAGTGCTGCTTCTACTAGCGAGCCAGGAAATCAGAGAAGCACGTGTACCAGCGGTAGCAAAAACTTTTGTAGCTAAGATGCTGATGAGGTTTAACTGATAAAACCTGGAAAACTTGCCTGTGAAAGTAATAGTTTATAACTGCTACTATTCACATTACTGTGCAGAGCTCCATTCAGGAGCAATCAAAACATTCTTGGAAAATTTTGGATTGCACCTTGTATGTTTATTTTGACACCAGCAGACACACTATATATACCATTTTGGAGTATGTAGTATAAAAAACAGAAATGGACCTGAATCAATGCGACCCAGTTAAATAACTGAGCAATAAAAATTCATGAGATACAGTAAATACAACATTAAAAGATCATTTCATCTATTGGGAAAAAAGGTATGTCAATGAGACTGTATACACATTTTGTAACCACACAAGTAGGCCTGTCATATGCACTTGTAGTGTAGTGACAGATCTGATTAACCATCGCTGTGAGTACACTAAGTTATCAAGAAGTATTAACATCAAATTTGGCAGGACAGTTTTCTAGGATACAGGCAGCTTTATGAGAAACCATATATACACATTTAATACTTAAGTGATACTCTGCTAAACACGTTTTGTAATGGGACAATAATTCCTACTAGAACTAGAACTATAGAGGAGTAAACTATTGGCTGCAAAGGCAAATGTCTGCAAAGCTGCTGGAAGTTAAAATCCAATACTAACGCAAACACTGCTGTTGTTGTAATGCATCAATACATTTAAAAGAAGATATTTACCGTTTGTGTTTTTGAAATCTAGTTTTACTTTTAAATAAACTGCTTCATATATGTAACACTGCAAAAGCAGTTAATTTAAGCTGTTTAAAAGATGTGCTGTTCACCTGTAAGACTGTTATTTCGTTCTATGGGCATGTATGCAGCATCATTTCCTTACATGTATTATACTAAAACAATGCTTTAAATACAATGGGACTGGCCCTTAAAAACCCCTGTGTAATACAGTGATAAACAACACTTGAACACATTTCTGACCTGCCAGAGATGATGTGCTAAAATGTACCATCTGATTCCAGATTTTCTGCCTTGTCCTTCAACCACCCATCTCCAATCCAACAACTGATTCACTGAGCCTTTACTATACTCCTCTCCAGCTGTCTTTTTCAGTACATCTTCTCCCTGGGGGCAATTTAAGTCAAGTAGCATAAAAAAAAAATAAAAAAAAATCAACAAATGGATTGTTTAGGGATCTTAATTCACTTTTGCTCCCTCATTCTGTGCGGAAAGTCTTCTTGTCTTAATAAATCCATGACTACAGCCTTTTCTTACTTCATGCCTCACTCCAGGACCTTCCTCCTGTTCCTCTACAGTCATCTGCCCAGGCATACACTCTATCTACTGAAAGACCCACCCCACTATTGATGGACCAAAGCAACCATTTCCCACCCTCTCTCTTTCTGCTTTTCTCTCTAGTGCTCATCCCTTTCTCACTTTCAGGCTGGACTGTTAAGAGGAAAGTGAGGATCAGCTTCAAACACCAGGAAAGAGAAGACAAGGGCAAAAAGGAGGACCGATTAAAGAGGTGAGGAGGACTTCATACAAAGTTATTCGATATAAATGGATCATATTTAGAGTAAAATCCAGGCCTGTGCACTATATGACAATTGAATGGTGCAGCTCTACCTGTCCTGCAGCAAGTAGAAATTTTATTCTCTTACTGGTGCTAATATTTACTCTACCAGTAGCACCTTTCTGTAGGTTAACTTGTGTTCACCTTGAAGACAGGGTTTCTATAACAACATGGTACTGATCTATCTATTGTTAGGATCATTATGCAGCTTTGAGAGCAAGAGAGATAAAGAGACTGTAAGTAATTAGTAAATATTTCACAACAAGTAGCTGTACAGGTTGGATTCCTTTAGTAAATACAACTGCAAGGTAATACGCTCGCTTGTGAAGAAAATAAAATGCAATTAGTTCACCTTCCTGATGTGATTACATGCTCTACGGGAACAATCTATGTGCTTGAGTTCACAACACAAGATGCAATCACCTGACACTGCTGTTTGGTACTCGATGAGCTGTGAAATACTCTGCAATACAATAAGCCTATGGGGTCATCTGTTAACAAAACCTTTTGATGAGGAGGATCTGCTGATGTGTGCAGACATGTCGATGTAGAACCTAATACATATTTTTAAACTGACCAATGGCACAAGGACAAGGCATAGCACACTAGTCAAGGAACCAATCTGCAACACTCCATAGGTCACGATTCGCTGATTCAGCATTTTATCTGATTAAGGTTTATGTAGCGAACAGTCTACCAAGAAAATTTCTCAACTAAAAAGGGCTTCTATTTACTTGGTGCAATGGACATTACACACAGATTTTTGTGCGGATATGTGCCAGCAATGTCAGATCACAGAGGTTATATGATGTCAAGAGGACTGACATTTTTAGTTTGTGGGACCACACTGCAAAGATGTTTCCTTTTAAATGACTGGAGAAGACTCTACAGATACATAAAAGCCTGTTAAAGGGAGTCACTCACTTGCACCTGCATGATTGTACACAGCTGGCAAAAAATGTGTTTAACTGCTCTGAAATATTAGTCCAAGTCAATTCACTCCTATTGTTGTAGTAGCCAATAACCTTAGACAAACACATCTCAAAAACTGGCCAAATTAAATTGAAACTGCTTGTTGCATGGTTATATATTACAAACAGTGAGTGGAATATGTTTTTTGTAATTTGGCTGATTTGGGTAAACAAACCATTTAAACAGTAAATAGCCCCATCATGCACAAACCCAATAATGCTTGTCTACTAGACTGAAAATTAGCTGTGTTGTCCTCCACTTTTGTAAATGCTGTCGAAACACAACATTTATCAGGGGGGCTCTAAATTTACTGGACCCCGGGGCCTGATTTGTGTCGTCCAATGTGCACAATCTGTTTGTAATTAGTAGCTGACTTATTAAAAGGCTTGCAAAATGCATAGTAGGCAGCACAAATCATTGACTGTTCAAACACATAGCGTACCTCCTAATAGCACACAAACTGAGCTGAGGATGATACACCTACTTCTAAATAATGATGAGAAGAAAAGGGCTCAGTAAATGTGGTTCTTGTGGTTCTGCACATCACTGCAGCTCATGCTCAAGCTCATGCAAGCCTGATGACTCTGCTGCACTGTTTGGTCTGGAAAAATGACATAATGTGGTACACTTATGGAAGCTTATGTCTTCATTATGTTTCCACACTCACTTATGCACGTCTTTGTTTAATTCATAACCCCTCTCCAATTGCATGAGACCTCTGCATTGTACAGTTATGGTAGAGGTTAAGTGAAAGGGCAAGAAACTCTCTCTTCAGTAGAGAGTAATACCTCCTATGAAATTTTGCATTCATAGACTGCAGACAAATGAAACACCTTCAACAATGTAAAAATCTAATTAATAATAAATATAAACACAAATGACTTTCAGGTAATAGTGCACCTCTTATTCCCTGAGTGTAAAGAAAGTAAAGAAAAAAAGGAACCAACAGATGGATGTAATTGCTAAGAATAAAAGGAGGGTGAATGAATGGAGGTTGTGACAAGGATGACATACTAACTTAATGTATACCTCATAAATAAAACAGTCGGGATGAAACTGGCAAGCATCTGATGTAGTTGTACTCCACAGGGAGATTATTTAATAAGTCTAAAGATGCCTGAAGAGAGCAGATGTTGACCTAAGAAAAGGTCAATACCTTCGGTGTCCCCAAAGTGTTACCCTCTATATCCTCCATACCAGTCTCATCTTAGAGAGTTGAGCCAGTAGGAAAAACAGAGAATGCTTGCAGTTGCATATAGAGCAATAAGCTTAAAGCTCAGATAACCACAGATCAATAAAAGTCACTGACTATGGAGAGGGCTCAGATGCAAGCAAATGGGGCTGCCTGGTCATCTTTAACAAGTGATCAATAGGGGAGACTGGTTTTAATGGATGGTCAATGGCCCTGACTGGATGTAATGAGGATCAATCGACTGATTCCAGGAAACGGTTGACTGTGAGAGTTCAAGACAAACAGCACTTAGCTCTGGTTTTTAGTTTTTTAGGGTGATATGATCACTCCTGTAAACTGACACTGTGCCTTCGTAACAACTTCAAACTGTGTCGGCCACAACCTCAGGGAAGCTATTAAGGACCACAGCAGTTTACTTTATCAGAATGATTAAAGATAACACAGAGATAAACCAATTATACCTGTATATATGGGCATGGCACCCCAATCCTAAAAGATGCTGTTATTGGAATTGTATTGCATGATTCTATAAAAACAATATGATACTTCCTGGAAATCAATTCAGTGCTTGTTTAAACAATCAATAACTCATATCAGGATATGTACTATTTCCTGATCTTTTGACTGATGTGAATGGGTGAGAACATGTAGCAGTTATTAGTTTTGGAGGCCTGCAGCTCTCTATCAAAAGCCACAATTTGAGCATTTATTATTGTTAAGTCAATGAAGGCTTTAGGCTCCATGCAAAAAATTAACAAATAGGTTATTAGTACAGAATAGAAAACCAACCCAGTTATAAATCTGTAAGCTTCAAGCTGATATTTGAGCTTTCAAGCATTCAGTTACTTGTTTCCATGTTGCTTGCTGTAATGCGAAACCTGTTAAATAACAGATTATGCACTTGCTAACTTAAACTCAATAGATTAAGGTGAGATTAAAAAAAAAATCACACTGATTAAGAAGCTTGCCAAATGATGAGTAGCTGCTATTTGGTTGCTTGTGCTCGTCTTAGGGTTTGTTACAACATTTAGACCTTTTACCAATGACACTCATGATTTGAGACATGACAAAGTGCAGAAATGGTTTATAACCAGCAGGGGGGGTGAGTTAATTATTGCACCATATTTTCCATGTTTTACATTCTGTAAACCTCTGGTAACAGGCATGCTGCAGTTAACACACATGCTCTGACATACATACACACAGGTTCACACCTTAATAACTCATGAAATGTGGATCAGCATTTTTTGCTACAAAATACAAAACCAAAACTATCTACTTTGTGTCTACTTTTGTCTTAATACAGCCAGAAACAGCTGGACAGTCGTTGTTTCATAACAAACAGGCGTTCAAGATCATGTAAGTTTTGACGTGAGCCAAACAGTTCTAGTTGACCTTTATTTCACCGCATGCAGACCTAACCCTTTTCTTTGCATCCATTCCTCTCGCTCTTTTCTAAATCAACCAACAGTAGGTAACACACTGATGGTATTTGTAACACTACTCCCATCTTCTGTTCTCTATTAATCACAAAACAAGACTCTGATGTAATACATGTGGAATCTAGCATGCGTACCAGATTGAGAAAAGGGGTTAAATGTGTTTGTGTTAAAAGAGTTTGCTTGTCCAAAAACACAGTCATCAGTGCACACAAAATCAACAGAAAACTGTAGAGTTTTACATCTTTACTTATTAAAAAAGGGAAAAACAAACTCGTCTTCTTTCAGGAAAGTCTTGCTCAACAAAAGTAACATCCAGAGTGCAAACCTTACATCATAACCAAACAATGAAACAATGTAGACCATATTTCATTACAACACCGACCACCAAATGGTTATTTTGCTTTTCACAACTGTGCTTGTCATTTGATTTATGGACCCCAGTTAATGAAGGAAAGACCACTGACAAGAAGTAAATCTTACCAAACGAGTAGCCTCACACAATTCGAAAGGAAAACTGAAGAAAACACAAACAATTAATAAAACTGTAAGTCTAATTTTAGCTGCCTAGTTACTTTAAAAATACAAATATTATACTTAATATTCTGAGTGCCAAGAATTTCAGAAAGACAAATTACTGCATTGCCTAACACTGTAAAAACTATTTGGCTCACCCGTGCAATATTTTTTTTTGGTTTTTGTTTTTAACAACCAGCACCACCATACTACAAAGACAGCTATATGAACACTGCCACATCTGTCACTTAAAACTTTTCAGTGGCAATAAAAAGAGAATTGTAGTCAGATTCACATATTTAACACCTCCTGTCAGGCACATTAAACAACACACAGTAATAATGAATGAATGATGTGAATGATGCTTAGGGCAGGAAAGTTTTTAAAAAGTCCCTTTTATATGTAGGACATGCACTGAAACAAGAAAGCTAAAATATTGCCTGAAAATTTTTGTTGTTTCATAATCCCTCTGGCAACAATAATTATGCATGAAATGGAAAAAAATATTCATGATAATCTCTAAAAATAAATAAATAAATGAATAACTGAATAAGAGTCAAAAACTAGAAACAGTAATAGGTACCAAATGTCATACCAAACTTATCTTTGGGACCCATTTTTTTGTTTGTTTTTTAAACTCAAACCGATTCTGATTTCTCCCTCAAGTCCAGATACCAAGTTAGAAATGAGTCAAGATGACAGATCTGCTCCATGTTGTAAATTCCTTGGCCATGAAAAACAATAGTCACATACTTTAGTCAATAACCATCCAATGCTGTCTTCATGTTTATATTATCAGTGTAGGCAGCGTTTTGCAACGAGTGCAGCATAGCCATACTCATAATCATTAGATACAACATTGGAATTTCTGGTGACAAAATTAATAGGCTGTTCAACATCTCCAGCTTTCCCCAGCTTGCTTACTAACTGTGTAATTTTTTTCACAGCACTCTTACCAACCATGCCAGCAACACTTTTCCTGTGCCAAAACATACATCTGCCATACAGAGTGCATGTTATAAAGCACTGTGCCAACTTAACTGTGGAAATGAAAGAGGACTCTAGGGCCTAGACTGGGTCAGACTCCCATGACAGGTGGATATAAAGAGGATATGAGCTGCTCATGGGAAATAAATGGCAAGAGCAGGGGTCTAAAGCTTAAGTTGCATGGAGGCCAAGGGCCAGGTTGTCTGCTCCTCCTGGGGAAAGAAAACTAAGGTGAGAGAAAATGCTGTGCACGTCTTTCCCTTTCCTCTCCATTTCTTCAAACTAGTGTATAGTAGTATGCTGCTATGCTGCTTTAAGACAGTAACAAGGCTCAACTTCTATGCCTGCCATAAAAAAAGTAGGATTATATACACTTTCTCACAATTAACTGCAATAAACAACATTATTATCTTTTAAGACTAATTGGATTACAGCATAATTATACAAACATGCATCCTTTTAAATAGCAATTGAACTTTTAATGTCAAACAATATATTTAGAAATTGGAGATGGAATGTAATACAAATAGTAAAACATCCTAAATTAATGATAACATAAAAAAACAGAGAACAAAAAAAACCCACAAAAACAGACACAGAGTTATTTAGTACACTCTCAGCCCAGTTTTTGCCTGTTTTACATTGCCAAGGTTTCTTAAAAAAAGAAAAAACAGTCCACATACCAGCTCTTGCCCATCAATGGGCTCTCCTTTTTCATTCTGTTTAAAACCCAAAATTATCCAACAGTGGAGTGCAGCTTTGAAACCAAATCCATTTGAAGTTATTCTTTACAACTTTATGGCTAGAATCAAAAAAGTAGTTTGTTTAAAAAAAAAAAAATAACATGAACCTAAAGTGACATAGTATTTGGACTTTACTTGGTTCACTGTCACTGTATGTGTGTGTGTATGTGTATGTGTGTGTGCAAAGGAGCTGCCTGATTATTTGGTTTAGACACTTTGAAAAAAAGCTAAGGCACTGCATGCAATTTTTTATGCTGACAGGGAAAATCCCGTTTATTCTTACACATGTTGACCAAAAACCTGGGTCATACTCTTATGTTAACAAACAAGCATGTAAGCACCATGGGTAAAATCAATACAGCAAAGCTGATCAAAGTCACATACATAGACTGCATGGTTAGCCATAGAATGGAAGTAACATCTACTGTCGATATCTAGTGGGATTATGGAGACCCTGGGAAGTGTTTTTATCATTTTGTTTCAGATACACTTGCAGTCAATGCCCTTTTGCATGGACAGAGGCAGGAAGCAGGGATGCAGGCATACTGCTCCTGGGTTGTGTTAAGATAAACCGACAAAGGAGCCAAGCCACATGTGTGACTGCCAACCTGCCTGCAAGCGGACAGCGCTCAGTGGGGCAACCCCAGCCACCATCATTAAGACAGAGTCAGGCTCTAAGTCAGAACTTAAGAGGTATTTTCACATGTGTGGCTCGTGTGGGACTGCGTTTAGACAACATCAGTATGCATGGTTTGTCTAGACGCTGTGACCACACTATAGACAGAACACAGTGTGACTCGCTATGTTCTGACCCCATTACCACTTGAAGGGCAAAGGCATAAAAACATGTCTTGGCTTGACTGTTCAAATTAACAACGCCCCCTGATGGCCAGTAAGGGAAAAAACCCCACAACAATAAGCTTAATAACAGGAATATCTGTGGAGAAATTTCTCCCATTCGTCCCATTTTTTAAACTGAAATTTTTTAAAACACATGGACCTGCACCAACTCTTTTTTCCGATGGAAACTCTGGGCTGAGCAAACAATATGAAATCAGTGGAAGATTCGATAGCTTTTAACTCATGCAGTAAATTGTACAAGGGTGTGGCTCTGCAGTTGTTGGGTTTTGTGAATGTGAAACCTCGGTACAGTAAGCCTTGAAAGGAAACTAATAAACCCCACAACAATGTTAAGAAGCTTCCATCATTTCTTCCTATCACTGAAAAAGTGGAGCAAAGGAACACAGGGACAGCTAAGACAGCTTAGTCTGTCTTCCTGATTGATACAGAGAGGGTATCAAGAGGAAGGGAGGGAGTTTGAGGTCATTACTCTTTCTTTCCACACAGAGGCCAATATGTAGACTTCATCTATTATGTTAGCCAACACTCTGATAAGAATTCAATATTTGAAAGTGTTATTGGCTACATTTTAAACCAGCAAAGGGGCTTTCGGTTTGGTGTTTTTCTTGCTCAGGGTTTGTCCCTCATATACAAGTGTTCATCTTGTTTAGAAAGACTCAAGGTTGCTCTCAGGCCTTGGATACAACAAGCAGATGCTGCCTGTCTGTGTTTGTGTGCTTGTGAATAACTTAGAAACATAGGAGATTGAATGTGAGTGAGAAAGAGTCTTGCTGCCTTTCTGTTCAGTAACAGAATATCTGACAACACCAGTAAAAAGGTCTGAGAAATTCTTTATCACACTTTTTAAACAACTGCAGTCAAAACACAGGCTTTGAGGCATCTCTATATTTTACGTATTTGCTTTTCATGACATCCACAAGTTGTGAAACACAAGGGCCTTAAGTTACTTATTTAAAGAAACTTGACCAACAACTAGGGAATAATAGGCGTTCCCAGGCACTGTGAGAGCTTGGACTAGAGAGGCAGACCTGAAGAGCAGAGAGATTACATCATCTTTCACTAATAAGAACCTTCTTGCTTTCTGACTCTAAATATGGGATGAGAATACTAAGTCAGAAAAAGCTGGCTTTCACTCAGCTGACGTGATCTGCTTCAATAACACACACAGACACATATGTGCACATGCCACACATCACATCTCTCTCATGTGGTCAGAAATCAAGGTCCTGCTTTCTGGCAAACTTCGGTCCTTTTGTCTTCCAAGCTGACAGTTATTCCTGCAAATGTGTTAAGAGTAAGACTATGAGATGACATAAGCCTCACACAAAGTACAGTAATGCCAAGCAGAGGCCTATCCCTTTTATGAACACTAACTGTTTGCTCTCTGAGTCTGGGTTAGCCTAAAAAGGCCTACATAATCTGCTTCACTTATTACAGTCACACAATGGCCATTTATGCAACTAAGATAAAATACTGCCCTTGTTAAATCTCACATTTCTATATTTCTCTTCATGTTTAACTCCCAACTTCAATATTTTTCACTCTATAGTTCCTCCTAGGAGGACTTAAAGCCATGCACCCACTTGGTAAACGTGACAAAGTGCTTCCCTTGAATTTAAAATTATCTCAAGAAAAGTTGACTCAGAGCCTTCCTTTCACCCCATTCAAACCCAGGAATCACTAGTCAGAGGGCCAAAATGCGAGACAAAAGAGAGAAGGGGGAGCGCAGACACACACGAGAAGACCTGTCCCGTGATGACTTGCTGTTTCTGCTCAGTATTCTGGAGGGAGAACTACAGGTAGGAAATATGTTCACAACCTGTGTAAAAAATCATTTAGTCGTTGAATCCAGCTCATGTGAAACTACAAAGTCTGTTTAACTGCACCATAACTGTAACTGCACCTACCACTGGATACTTAAGTTAAAGCCAGTGTTCTACTGCAATGTTTTTTTTCACACTAGGCCAGAGATGAAGTAATCACTGTGTTGAAATCAGAGAAGACGGATTCAGCTGTACTGTGGGCCAAATATGGGTTCAGCAGACCAGAGAAGGCGCTCCGTGCCCTGCAGAGAGACTCCATCCAGGCCCAGCAGTACCACCTGCAGGATGTGTACAAAAAACCACTTGCTGAGGTACCAATAGTGAGAAATACACTGCATTTGAAGTGAATCATTGAATTTAATGTGGCGAATGCATTACTGTCTGACATAAAAGCCTCTATCACAGCTGCGACATCACACAGATTTGTTTTTTTGCACTACAGGTGCTACATGTGCTAGACCAAATCTTCTGCAATAATTATACACCTATAAATTGAAGGGTAGTTTT
>JAPZDZ010000005.1:6566253-6584128 GCA_029783805.1 Acanthurus tennentii
CACACACACACACACACACACACACACACACACACACACACACACACACACACACACACACACACACACACACATTCTGTCCTTCCCATTAGCCTCTTTGGCATGTCTTACAATGACCTCATCTGGAATGGGCTGAACTCCAGTAACAACACATACATACACACACAATCACGCACGCACACAAACACACACAGCAGTAGAGCCTGTACAGTCCCTTATAAGGACTTGCTGATGATGTAATGGGCGCCACTGACTGCGAGGGAGACTCTGCGCAAAGTACTTCTCATAATGTTTGGTTTTCCGGATGGAATGTCCACATCACTGGGATCTCCGGGAAAAGGAGAGGTGAAAGAGTAGAGACAATTTATTCTCTGAGGATTTTAAAAGGACAGAGGCCAACAGCACCACACAGGTAGGACAGACAAAAGACTTTGAACAACTGAAAGATATGAAATGCATTTAGAAATTCATGTTACTTAAAGCTTGCTTTTCAACTGCCATTTAAAGATGTGAGCAAACTTAGTACTGACTTGTTCTGCATAGTCTTTACAGGCAGAAAGTGCTATTGGGTGCACCTCAAAAAGGCGTCTATGTTATTTAGTACATGTCAAAAAAGGTATCTAAATTGTATCTAAGTCTAACTCTAAAACCTTGATATTGAAAAGCTACGGCATTTTATATAAGTTATCCCTTTTAAAAGTTGTTTGCTTTTAGTGTATAAAAAAGGCTTGAGAACATCAGTGTAGCCCATTTATCTAAGAATAATTCACAAGTTTTAGTATTCAATTAACAGATCAGCATTTCCTATCCATTCGGAAAATTAGATCTTTCCTGTTTTAAAACACTCACCCACTCATACAGTAATATGAATCTTAATAGAAAATGTATAGATGCTCTACATGCAAAATTTCTAGATACTGTTCTCCTAAAAACCTTTAACAATGGATTACTATTTTTTACACTCAACTTTAGCTGCCCTAAAAGATCCTAATTTTTCACATACTAACTAATAGTAGACAACACTTTCAACATGGACACATTTTAGACATGCATCTATACGTTATGAAATTTCAAAATTGTAGACTTTAAACATGTAAGCAGATTTAAATGTTGTCACTAGTTTTAGTATGCAACACTAGTGCAAAAGAGTCCACACACTTTTATTAGTAGATTGAGTTTTAATAGCAAAAATTAACTGGTGAGAGAGATAACTTTGAAGTGTGTCTCGCTTGTCATAACACATGACATAAAATGTACAGTGCATTAAATGCATTTGTACATGTTGGTATGCATTTAGGGAAATGTGAACAGCGACAGCACTTGGTAAATATAGCTCATCTGTAATTACTTATGGAACCGAGGGGAATTCCTTCCCTTTCCTTGCAGGATATGGGGTAGCATTAGATGTGCACAGAAGGAGGGTGATTGGGTGCAGTGCTGAGGGTACTCAAGGGTAGAGGAACCTCTTAATTAACAAACACTCCCTGCCAAGGGACCATCTGCCGTGATAGTCAAAACATCCTACAGAATGCGTGCTGCCTGGGGAGAAGTGCAAGATAACATGGAATACATGGACATATCTACATGTTTTAGGGTTTACATGTAGGCACACACACAATGTAGACACAGGCACACACAGATGAAAAAAAGAGAAGGCTGAGGATAGGGTGGAAATTGTGATAAAACGTCTTTTGAAAATCAAAATAAAAGTTTATACTGGAAAAACAAAACTAATATTAGTCTTTAAAAGTTGTGGCCAGGAGGTTAATTAAAAACATGAAAAGTAACCTTGGAGGTTGAAATAAGTAGCAGTTACACTATAAAAGACAGTTCACAACATCCTGTCTGACATTAGCTTCATATATTTTTCTCTACAGACTCAAGCTCCTGATTGCAAAGGAGAGAGAATACCAGGAGATAAAGGAGAGAAAAAGTGAACAAGAACTATCTGTTCTGAAGAATGAGCTGACCAGGCTGAAAGCTTTTGCACTGCTGGTTGTAAAGGAGCAACAGTGTCTGAGCGAGCTGCTGGAGGAGCAGAGGCATCGTGTCAAAGAATTGACTGCCATCACTGACCACATTAAGCAGGAGGTTAGTGCTGCTTACCCAAGTGCAAAAAAGGAGGAGATTAAATCCCTGCATCTGGAGGTGGAGCATCAGAACCAAGTTTCAATCTTCAACCAAAGCAAGAAAACCATGACAAACCCGAGTCTGCTGTCAGATGTTGAGGCACTGAGGAGAAGGGTTGTGGAAATGGAGGGAAAAGACGAGGAGCTGCTACGCATGTGGGACCAGTGTCGAGATCTGGACCACAGACTAGCGCAGGAGACCAGCCACTGCCGTAGCTTGAGAGTTGAGGTGGATAAACTCAGTGGCAGAATTAGTGAATTGGACAGGATAGAGGAAGCTTTAGGGAAGAGCAAACAGGACTGCAGTATTCTGATGGGCAGCCTGGAGCGAGAGAGAGAGGTCAGCAAAATGCTCTCTGGTGAACTGGACACTTTGAAAGCTCGGGTGAGAGAGCTAGAAGCCACCGAAGGCCAACTGGAAAAGAGTGGAGCTGTGATTAGTCAGGACCTGGCCAAGCTCAAGTCACTGACTGTAGCTTTGTTGGAGGACAGAAAGACCATGGCCGAGAGGCTCAGACAGGCTGAAGAAAAACTCAACAGGAAGGAGGGCAAAAGAAACGAGCAAAGTAATTTGGCAACAATGACAGAAAGACTGAGAGACGAAAGAAAGCAGACAATGAGGTCTAAGGCAGATTTAGAGGAAAGGATTAAGGGCATAGCAAAGGAAAAAGATGAGCTTCAAGACAGACTAGAAACAGAGGAGGAGAGAAGCAGAGAGCTACAAAATACAATAACCTTAATGAAGAAAAGGTTACAGGTCTTGGAAAACAGGAAGGAAAAAGAGGATAAGTACACATACAGTTCTATTTCAAACAACCCTAACCATCACTGCCAAACAGAAGACAACAAAATAAAAGAATTGATCCAGGAACTAGATAGACTGCGAAAAAGACTACAGGACAAAGAGATGTTGGAAGGAGAGCTGATGAAAGTAGAAGAGAACTTTGAGTCCCTGGAAAAGAGGTTTAAAGATGAACAGAGGAGGTCTCAGGCACTAACAGAGGAGTTAGAAGTGGCCAAGAGAGAACTTTCCAGGTATGACCAGGCAGAGAAGCAAAAGGTTAACCAGGAACACCTTCTCCTTTGTCGTCTTCAGAAGGAGCAAGTGAAGTCCAGACTATTAGGCAGAGAGGTAGATACCTTGAAAGAGAAACTCCAGAAGCTGATGGGAACCGAAGAGTCCATCTGCAAGGTTCAGACTGATCACTCAATGCTGCAGAGAAAACTGACCCAACAGGAAGTCAGGAACAGAGAACTGGCTAAGGAGATGAAGGAACTGAGTAGTGAGCTAGATATGTACAGACAAGTCAAGGAGCTTAAACCTGGTGCAAGCAGACAACAGTGTTCAGACCATCATCAGACCACCAAAGAGGTTCAAACTGAAGAGAAGGGCAGCCTACATTCTGACTACAAGCACAGTGAGAAACTTGATGAAGAATATGAGGATGAGGATCCAGACCACAATGCAGAAGTCATAAACAGAAGAAGCTCTCTTGTCAACAACCTCAACAGCTTAAACAGTGCAAATAACAACATAAGCCAATACAGCAGCCATTCAGCCAATGGCATAGATATGCACCAAATGGTTAATGGAGAAGTGATGATGGTAACACACACACCAGGGCAGCCTTTGCACATTAAAGTGACACCACACCAAATAATCAACACAGCCACACTTGAGATTAGCAGCCCCACTGGAGACACAGCTACATCCTACACCAGCACAGCTGTCATTCCAACAAGTGGAGCTTCACCTAAGCAGAGAATCACCATTATCCAAAACTCAGCTCTGTCTGCAGTAAATACTAAAACACCCCCTTCAAGTCCTGACCGCACCATCTCGCCACTAAATGGGACACCCATCTCTCGGGCGTTAAGTCCAAATTCGTCACGCTCTGTGACGCCCGACCACAACAACTCTCCCATTCAGATAGTCACAGTCAGGACCTGTTCTCCAGAGCCAACAGAGGCTGCCAATCAAATGATCTTCTGCAAGACTCCAGAGCGGCAGAACAGCTGGCAATATCAGAAATCCAACAGCACAGACACAAGTCCAAGTATCATCACCACAGAGGAAAACAAGATTCATATCCATCTGGGGAGCCCATATATAGCGTCTCTAAATGGTATGACCCACAGCATCCCACAGTCTGTTGGGCCATACTATGTCCGCCATGAGCAAAGGACTCAAGTGCTCGCCAATGGCTGTCATGTCAAAGGTGTTGGCAAGATTACAAGTAGCATCACTATATCCCCAGCTCCCGCCTCAACTTAGCATTCTTCAAATATTACAGTAAGTAGCCTTTGTAATTAGGTAGAAATGTATCTATTCTGAGCATACAGTATTATGTTCTTAGTTACATTTCCAGACTAGCCAACTAAAACAATACCCATCCTCTAGTGAGAATAAAGTTTTTGTATTTTGTAACAATCATGAAATAAATGCTATGTGGTATTTTTCCTAACAAGAGCCTTTGTAAAGCCTACTTGATCTAGTTAGTCTGTCCCTAGACATACTTTTACAACCTTACTGTCAACATATGGTATTAGTCACTAGTGCATTTATATGATCAATGTGAGGCATCTTTGCAACTAAACGTGTTATGTGCTTTATATGATTTTTTATTAATGTATTTTGTTTTTGTTCATTAAAACATTGTGTTGACTTTATTTACTCATTTTAAACATGATTGACATGAGTTGGGCATAACACTGCCAATGAGTTACAAGCCAATTTAAATGCAAAACAGTTGGAATAAGAAAAAAGCCAAGGCAACTCCAAAACTGCAAAGCACAACACATCAAGCAACTGCAAAAAATATTGTTGGACTCTTATCTGTTTACAAATTTTTCCACAAAAAGAGGAGAATGGAGAAACCGAGTATTACCTGGAAAAATAAAAAGTTTGTGTTTGTTGAATTTGATTCAAATTTTGTCTTGCTCGCTATCTTGACCTAAGCAAAATTCCTCACAACTCTGTGTATGTAAGTGTATGTGTGAAATCTCTAACCAAATATGCACTGGAAAACTCAGCTCATGTTTTTCTGACACAATAAAACTTGGAACTCCCAGTACTGGTGTGGCTGTTCAAGTCTTACGGTGGATGAATTATTTGAAAGACTCTGCTTATTTGAGTACACATTAGAAATTTTGTAATTATCAGTCTTAACATATTCAAAACTGAAAAGTGATGTACTATTGAATTCCTTTTCATCTTTGTATAAATCCATTGACACATTTCCTTAGCTTTCCCTAATTTTCTCTAAAACACTGCCAACACCTTGGATGTCACACAAAGACAGAGAAGCTTTAAATGCTGGTATGTCTCTGTTTGTCTGCTGCAACAGTAGTCTAAGAATTCAGCATGTTATCTCTAGTCAGCTAAACCAAATATTCCAAATAATTAAAAAAAAAAAAAGCAAAGTCTCTTGCAACATCAAATTAACAGCATGAAGTGATGATTTGCAAGCTCTTTGGACATTTTCTGGTTTACTTCTTCACTGGAGTCAAAACTAGTAATTGGTCTGAGTGTCATATGAAATGCTAATATGTTAAGAGCACACTTTCTTGCAACTTTGTTTAAAGAAAAAGAAGCTTTCAATTGCTCAAAATGCTCTCTGAGTCATGAAAAAGAGGAGGACCTATCCAGAATGCTAAAAAGGTAAGAGAGTTGCCAAATATTTAATCATTAGATTGAAAAATGTGTAACATTTAATTTACGGAACGAGAGTTTGAGTTTGCACAACTATATGTAAGCATACTAATGAGAAGCATTACAGAGAACTTATTTTGAAACAAATAAAAGATGACTTTTGCAAAAAAAATGCTTGCCTTATGTTAGTTTAACAGCAGGAAAATGAAATGTTTAAAAAAAATTAAATTGTCATTCTGCATGTATTTATTCTATCATTTGATTAACTTAATTATATCCTAATTACGTCTGTTTTTCTTTGGTTCTTATTATCAATCAAATAACCTCTCTTTTTAAAGCACTTTGGTCAACATTTTTCATTTTACAAAACCTTGATTCAATGTTATTTCTATGCAAGTCTGCCATTCTCTTGAAATAAATTGAAGACTAGTATCAACCATATAACCTTAATAACAGCATTTATGATTTTATGTAAACACTACAATAATTAGATATTTAAAAAATATCTGACCACAAAATATATGGTTACACAGTGTGGCAGAAATACATTTGTCAAATAGCTTTAATAAAGTCTATTTGTTTCCAAAGTTGTGATGAGTTGGTATGTCTAAATTAGAAACTAGCTGATGCAATTGGGGGACACCACATGGTGTTTCCAGTGGTAGGAGAGGCCGGTAAAGAGCTGTCATACCAGGTCATAAGGACCAAGATGGAGAAACATTAACCACACTGACATCAGCAGCTGGCAAGGTGGAAACCAGATGAGGCATTGGATGACAGAGACTAGCGTGACAGAGGCCTCGTGAGGATTGTTGTTGCAAGTGTGGGTTTTTAGCCACAAAATGCATTACCATGGTCATATCAGAGGCTCTTGTTTATTCTTAAGACTTCAAAGTCATCCCAAAGCTTTATCAGACTTCAACTTTCCTTTCCTGTCCTGGCAATTTTCGATCAGCTGCACAGCCTTTTCTGTCCAGCAACAAATACGAGTTGGGATGGGTTGTAAGTCAGGGTAAAAGGGCCAATCAAGATGCCGTCTGCATGGGGAAATGTGCAACACTATTGGCCAGAATTAGCGTGGATGCTTTCACATGATCTTCTCCAAAAGGGCCACCCTAAACAAATAAGTGTGTCAAATGTTCATACAGTGGAAATTACACCATGATGTGGCCAAGTGTAAATACCAGGCTGGTGGTAAAAAACACTAAAGAGGCCTAATGTGACGTGGATTTCAAGACCAAAGAAGTTACCAATAGAAGAAGGGCTCTAAATACAGGACAGGGGAATGGAAAACCTCTCTCAGTGTATAAAGGGAATATGCTGACATAAAGAAGGCCCAACGTGCCTGTGACTACAGCATGTTAATTAATACTGCAGCATGTTGTAACCAAAAATAATTTCAGAATAAAATATGCAAAATATATTATTAAAGATTGTAACTGTAATGCTGATGTCTTGGCAGAATCAGGAGGAAAGTCCAATAAAAAAATGTACAAGAACTAACAATTGACTGGATAGACAGATAAAATGTAAATCTGTAATTATAATTTTGCTGCAGAAACACTCAGAAACACTTTATTCACCAATTCGATTCCACATTAGCCTAAAACGGGACCCTTCAATATCCCAGCAGCATCACAAAGACCTGTTAGCAACTTAACAGATTTTTTAATGCACAAGTGACTAACTATAAACTGCAAACATTTGGTGTAACTCTGAGCACACATTGGCTAAGTTACATTGCAATATAGTGGGTTGACAGGGTAAATAAGGCAGGTTGAAAATCCCCAAAAAAGGGAAATTCTAATTAATATTACCTAGATAAAACAGCTGATTTTGTTTCCCTGTATCAGTCATTGCTCTAAAACAACAGCCTCCACCAGAAGTTACACTATGATGCCACTGCCAACTACTGCGTTAAAACAGCGAAGAACTGATTTTCATTTTTTAATTTAGGAAAAAAAATTATTTCTCTGTTTACATTTTATTAGGCTTCACTGGGGTTTTAACCACACAAACAATAGCAGCAGCAAGGTTGTACTAGATGTTATAACTTTACATTTGAAAAAGGATAGACTTTTTTGACTGCAGTCTGTTGTCATATTTTATGACATCATTCCCCTTAAAAAGCTAATTTTCCTCATGCATTACTCACACAAGTTTAACAGCAGGCTCAAACAGCCAGAAACTTTAAATTAGCTATTATAACTTTTAAAAGCTAGTGAGCACAAGGCAGTGAGGGTATCTCTGTGTGCGTTTGTTTCCAGCTCAGAACTCAGTACTCCCTAGACTCAGTTCTTTGAGTTTCTTCCTTCAGCTCTCTTTATTTTCATGAAGTACACTTCCTCCCCAGTAAGCAGTAAATATAGAGAAAGTAACGTTAATTACAGCACAGCTTGGTGCCTCCACAGCTGGCTGTTTGTTGAAGTAAAGTTAAATTCACTTAAATAAAATCCCAAAAGTAAAAAAAAAAACAAAACTCTGAGCTCTCCTCCGGGTGAGTGGCTCTGGTGTGTTTCTTGGTGTCTGTTCCTCCCAAACATTACTATAGCACTACAGCACTATATCCTGTTATCATTAAAAATATTAAAAACTAAGAACTTATAGGGTACAGTACGATACTTCATGGCACAGTTTGGTTGAAGCGCACTGAAAGAAAAGTGCAGCAATATTTACAGACTTAAGAAACACACGGGGCTTATTATGGTGGGGGCAAATAAGGATATATGCAAATGATAGCTAAACATCTTATTAACCTGAATGTGTGTATTTGAATTACTTTCCTAAACGTGTAAAACTACTGAAGTTTGTGAGTATTGTAAGCACAGGGATTTCTCTAAGAGAGAGAGAAAGAATGAGAAGAGGGAATACCTTCTATTGTCATTGTCCCAGTAAGTTTAATTTTTAATAACTTTTGAAAAAACGTAATCTTATTCTGCTCGGCAACAAAGCATTACTTTGCTGCCTGAAGCGATCACATTAATAATCCTAAAAGGACATGACTGCCCTCTTTTGGTATGCAGAGTACATGAAATTAAGCAATGAATTGCCGCAGGGAACTTTGCATGGTGATGTATTTAGATGAGGATGGACATAACAGACGGAATGCAGAAAGTTATGGGTATAAGAGAGAGTTTTGTGAGGTTCAAGGGAAAGTAAAGGGCATGACAGAAAACATAGACCTTACCATACATAACACCCCTTTCTGTGATGAGCCACAAGCTGACACTTTCACACACGTGTTTACACAACCTCAGCTGGTAACAACTCGTGCTACCAACGCTAACTTTCCTATCCTGACAAATCAGAGAACAAATTTACAAAAACTCACTGATACGTCATATTTTAAACTTGTCGACCTGGAAACAGGTGATTTAATGCAGCTAAAGCCGACTGTCTTTTGCTCTATTACTGGCTAGCTAACGTTAGCTTACCGTTAGCTTCAACAAAACCAACGTCTCTGGCGTCAGCTACAAGCTAATAAAGCTCACTTTTTATGATAAACGTGAACCTCCAGGACCAAAAGTCTCACAAAAACACCTAAATTAAATAGGTAATAATGTCACAAGAGATACCTGAATTTCCCTCATGCTCCCACCACTCGTCACCCAAGTCGTCTCCCATTTTCCTCACCGGGTTGTTTATCCAATCCAAATCTACCGCTGACAGAGAGGAGGGGAGCACACCAAGGTTGCGTTCACGGGCAGCACGTTTAAAACAAACCGTTTACGGGACACCATGCACTGGCTGTGACAGATATATGCGGCATTCGTTGAAATGCCACATTTTTTGTCCACTTGTAATAAGTTACATCGCTCAATACTTATTATAACTCCTGATAACGTCAGATTTTCCCTTTTTTTCTGTCTTTCTTTTTTCATCCACTGCCACTGAAGTATAAAAGGTAATGCTTCAGTTAAATTAATGTAATATCAACTTTAAAAACAGTTCAACCAAGTCAACAGCAAAAACAAAACAGATTTTTTTAAAAACAAGGATATGGCTCTGATTTATACAAACATACAATACTGTTAATAGTGCGAGTCTGTCATTTCTTCATTTCTCAAGCAAAATAGCCACACACTGGGCTTGTATTGTCAATTATGTTACAAGGTTGGAAAGAAAAATCAACTCTCTGTATTTTTTTACAAGGAAAAACATATCTGAAATCACAGGAAACAGTCAATATTAATATGTAAATGCAAGAGATATCAGTTTTGTTCAAATTGGGCATGTTTACTGTTAACTGATTAGCTGGTTTATACAGGTAATCTTTCTGTCATCTCTCTAAGGTACAGTCAGATGATTGCAAAAGTCTAAAGATTTACTGAGGCTTAGCAGCACAAATTAACAACAGCTCACACAGAGCATCTTATGTCAGTAAAGTAACAGACAGCAGGCAATTTCTGAGCTCAGTGCTCCCTCAAGGGTGCTGAATGCACTAGGCCATATATTCAATTCCTGCATTTATATAAGTTTGTCCTCTGTTCTATGCATGCCTCTGTTTTTGTGCACATAAGAGGTTTAGATTCTCCAGTTTTTGCAAGTTAGGATCTTTACTGCACATCATCTCAATTGTTGTTGGGTCAGGTGAAAGCCCCACTCTGTTTTCCGATGAAGTATAATGTTGAATGTAATAACAACATGTCTTAGGAGTAAGCAGCATATTTTAGGGACCATTTTGATGCTGGACCATCACAAATGACAAGTTCAATGATGTTCTCTTTACACACTTAATATATATCTCATAAGAGTCTCACAAGTCAAATTTAGGTTATAAACCTCAAATGTTAACCTTTTATTTCAATTATATCTGCAACTATAGGATAGGCTCCAAGTGAAAGAACAGCAACCCACTGTTCCACTAAATGGTTCTACATAATGGACATCATAAAACATACTTTGAACACATCTTTATGGCTGCTGTCATTATGAAGATGTTATTTTACAACACACAGAAGAAAGGAAAGAGAAGAGAAAGGAGGATCTGGAATAGTGCCCTCTTTCTCTGCAGCTGTTGCAGCAGGGAGGGACAGGCCCCTTGGGAGTAATTGCATGCTTTTTTGTGTCTCTATCAGAATAACACATTTCTGGCTGGTAGAAGCTATGGGATGTTTGATTAAAGCTTTGCCACAAAAAAAGAACAGACTGATTACTGGGGAAATTATAAAGGGGTCAGAATGGTTGTGCTGTGTAACCCTCAAAATGGAGGAGGAAAACAAATCACAAAAGAGAAAGGAAGGATGCAGTCAACACATTGTGCGGAGGTCTGCCAACATTCAGGCAGGACAATGGACTCTAAATGGCAGCTTTGTATGTAATTAAGCATAATTCCTGTAAAACACAGGCCTCTTCGTCATTTGTCATTCTCTCTGTTCATCTTTTGGCTGCATTTTCATTGGGAACAATATGCTGTGCGAAAACACAATCCTTTTCTCTAGAGCCCAGGGAAACTCGTGAAACTTAAAAATCTGCTTTTTCAGCCAACCTGTATGAGAAAGAGAGAGTGCTTTTTCAAAAGGGTAAGCTGCACAGTGGGTTTCGCTATTTAAAAATCCTCATAAAATAATCTCAGCTCAGCATCTTTGAATATGAAGAAGAAGTTGTAAAGATAAGATGGAAATAGTCCTTAATGAGATCTTTGAGAAAGAAGTTGCAGTTAAGTTTGGTGGTGTGCAGTTGTTAGTGGAAACATTAAATATGGTTAATATTTAACTTATTAAGAAATCTTAAAGTTTGTTTTTGTTGTAGTTTGATATTTTGGAAAATGGATGTATTTGCTATCTTGCCAAGGGAGAAGATTGATTTATCCCTTAAACTTGTCGGTGAAATATGAGCCTATAGCCAGCAGCTGTTTTAGTCTGATGACAAGAAATGAGTTTTGCTTGAGTGGGATTATCCTCACTTGACCCCCTAAAAACCCACAACCTGTCATTTCTTTGGCTTGGTTTTGATATGGTTGTATAAACAAGATGAAACATGTGAATTGGTGATATTTTACTTTAACAGTTTAAAGCTAAGCTGGAATAACCACCTGCTAAATGGCTGTGGCATCAAAAGTTTACAGCCAAGTATCATGGCAGCTTGACAATGGTCACTAACTGTTCAAAAGGATTCGTGTACATGGGCGCAAATTACAATTTTTTTTGTGATTAAAGAATTTGTGTTTGTGTATTTGAATTCTGATTTTAAATTTTGGTGATGATTTAGTGAATAAATGATTTTCGCAACAGTCGGTGTAACTTTTATGATATATATTAATAGAAATACCTTTTTGACTGAAGGTGTCAGACTCTTGCACATAGTCGCCTGCCATCCACCTGGACTTCCTCCTTCTGACTCTGTCTGGAATAGTTCATAAATGCACTGCATCATTCAGCCACACAGACATGGTGCAGGTGTAAAAAACAGTAATGTTAAATGTCACAAAAAACAAGATAGTCATATCCACACACACAAACCCTTGAGACTGAATATCATAACTGTTTAATGGAATACCATAGGGCTGTACTTAAAATATAACAAACAGCTGTACAGATGATATCAATCTTAATCTGACTCTTGAACAGAATAATACATGTATTTCTCAAAAACTACTTTATCCTCATTAACATAATCTTTGAACAGGTTGCCTTTACTGACCTTTGCTGTGCAGACTGATGAGAATGTTACATTTAAATTTCAATAATAATGTAGAGGCAAAATAAAAAAATTGAGGTGTGCAGAGATCTAAATAAAATCAAGAAAGTTGTGAGAATGCTGCAGGAGAAGAGGAACATTATTGTAATTAAAGGCGGACAGCTGTCTCTTTGGGCCTCTGTGATTGCACACTGTGGAGCACTGGTGTTAATGTGTTTATTTTGTTGTAAGCAGCTGCTCCTCCGCTCTCTCATTTTAATGATCACAAGAAGATGTGTTGTTTTTGGTTGCCAATCTCTTCTTTCTTACTGATTTTTTTCCCTGTTTTTTTGAAATAGAAAGATGGGAGGATGAGTGAGAATGGACACGGAGTAATTATGGCTTTGGAAAAGTTCAGTGCTAATTACGACAAATCCACAAAGCCATCTACTTAAAATGTATTCTTATTATATGCTTTTTTATTATCATGATAGCATAGTAGGGTTTCAAGCAAGACTTCACTTACTTTCAAGATGCATGGGAAAAAGAAAAAATTCAAAGAAGTTCAAAACTCCAGCAACTCCAGTAAAATTGGACAACTTTTTTTTGTTAAGTCAAATTGCTACAGCTTGTAGACTTCATGAAGGTCGACAAGAAACATGTTGCAAATAACATAAAAAATGGCAAAGGCGTAACTCGTTGGTCTTACAATAAAGTTATTCCATACACTACAAAGTTGCTGGAGTTTTGTCCTCTTTCCACTGTGTTCAAAAGTTTACCCTCTTTTCTTTACATAAGGTCTTTGACAGAAGCTCGTTGAATTCATCTCCTTTGTTTCACCTGCTGAAGAAAATACAATTCCATTGTTGTTCATTTGTTTTTTTGCCACTTTGAGCATCAGTGCGATTGTCTTCTGTCTGCCTTTTTCTTTCCAAACCAGATTGCAGCTGTCAAGGGGCTGAGGAGGCAGAGTGCGATCGTTTTGTGTAGTCTTCACTACAAGGCTAAATGATGAGTTTTATAACAGTAAATTAATTTATTCTCTACCAATTATGTGATAACCTTGTCTAATTGTGTTTTAGCCCTCTCATCTTTAATGAGGGTCCAAAAAACAAAAATGATGATTCAAATGAATATAAAATGAAGAACAGTAACTGTCATGTTGATATGCCACAGCTAGAACGGGGGGTCAGCAAGGTAGTCAGTGGCTTGACAGCAAGTATGTGGCCAAGTGGAAATAAACAGGAAGTGACCTTGAGCCAAACAAAACTTCAGCACACATATCTTCCCATGCAGATCTCCAAGTTACAACTGTATTCATGAGCATCTGGCCGAGCCTGACCTGCTTGAGGATGAGCTGCATTCTAAACACGAGGCAAATATTAATTTGTTGCTCTTGCTCTCCGTCATGTTTTTTGTTTGTTTGTTTTTCAGGGCTTTTTGTGTGGATGTGTTGAGTTAATACCAAAGGATTTTAAAAAATATTTGGATCACACATTACATATTTTAGAATACCTTAAAAAAGACTGCAATGTAAATATATCATGTGGTAGACTTAGACTTTGGTCTGTTAGCAAAGTGAATGGCTCTCTGTAGATATTTGGGGGTGTTTGTGTCTGGGGGGAGGTTGGGGTTGGAGGTAAGACAGAAGGTATTTCAGAGCAGACATCGTCATGGCAAAGGTCCCAGTTACTGTCAACCTCACCAACTGTCCAAGCACATGGGTCAGGCTGCACCTGATGGAAGTTTTAAGGTCACACACCGCAAAGTGCGCAGAAGAAGACACGACAGCTGAGAGGTTACATCATGGCATGTTGTCCGGTTGAATCTTCAAATAATAAGCCGGCTTTTCAAGACACCATGGGGTCAGTTTTGTTAACATAGACAGAGTTCTACTTCACTTTTCATGTCAACATGTGAGGCCACCTCTGATGCAATGTTGACGTGACCAACTGCAAGCAGGGCAGTAGCCGGGATTTTGGAGACACTGAGGTGATGAGGTTTATCTGCCCAGGAAGCTGCATATGTGAAGTAGTTAAATTTGAAACAAAATGTTTCTTCTTCTCTTTTGTTTGAAATTGAAGAGGAACTGTGAAGTTTACAAGCAAGTTTCTGTCTAGGGGAGTGCTACCGTGTATGTGAAAAACTGGAGGAACCCCACCCACTAAGAAACCACTAAGTGAATTCTAGTTTTGGAATCAAACACAAAGTATAGTATGTATTCATCTATTAATTTAACATTTAGTCATCTATTTTTGTACATGTGTCTTCCTAAATTATGTTCTATATGTTGTTCTGAAGCCCTCTTTACTTAAAAAAAAATAATTCTTTTAATTGTATTTAGATAGCATGTAAGAAATGTAGAATATCTGAACTAGTCTTCAAAGGCCCAGTATGGTTGTTATACCCTAAGTGGAAACTTTGGCCTTGAGTACAAACACACACTGTGAGTTCTACATTGATCTATTGTCCATCTTCAGTGAAAAGCTCTGTATTTGATTGCATCTGTTTTGACCAATTGCGAAGTTATCATCTTAAATTCAGAGTATTAATGCATGAAGACCAAAGCTTGTCAAAACAATGCAAAGTAGAGGACAAAAAAAAAGCTGCTGTCATAACTTTAAAGCTCAAATTTCTGTCATCAGAGTTGACCTTGGTTTTTAGCAAATCCTACATTTTAATGCCCTATTTGCCTTTTTAGTCGTACCTTTTTGTTTCTAGCAGGTGGAAAAGAAAATAAGTTCCCATGTGTGATACCTCTGAATGTATGGCCACAGCTTGTTGATCTGCAGACAGCACAGACCCTACAGTGTGGGCAGAGTGACTTGACAACTTGTCCCCTCTATAATTATGGTAAGTGACAAAAGTGATTGTTGTAAGCTGCAGAAGTGACAGCGTTAAAGGGCTGAGGGCCACCCACACAGCTGGCAGCTTAGCAACACATACATATTCTTGCCTGAACACGAACATCACCGAAGGGACACAGAGGCACAAAACAAGGTGAGAGGGGATTACTGGGTGATGCACCTGTCAAAGAGGTCCTTGCTGCCCCTGTGGTGACAGTTGGAAAACTAATAAACACCTGTGTTGTTTATGAGATGAGGCTTCTAGCATATACTGCTTAGGAATTGGTGACTGCTTATGTAACTGTACAAAAAGTATTGCTTCATCTGCAAAACTGAAAAGACACAAACCTGCACCTTTTCTCAGGGCATTTGAGATTCCTGCTGCAGCACAATAGAAACTCAGTAGAATGATAATGTAACCTCACATTTCAATTTTAGGGGAATAGCTTGACAATATTAGTATGAACTTGAAAAATAAAGTTTAATTATTACACAAATAATTGTAACATTTCTAACTATTACTTAATTTATATATTTAAATTTGTAATGTTCAAGTTTCAGTTTACATCCTGCCTTATTTTGGTTCCTACTTGCCATTGTCTTAGGAGGGACAGCTGTGGCTGTAACAAACTAATAGACATGCATGGCATGCAGTAGTGGGGTAAAGAGCTGCTGTGAACCCTCAGAAAGTAAAGATAGGTGTTTAAACTGTTTTGCAAAATCAAATAATTCAAAAAGATATTTTCAACAGCTTAAAAGAACTGGAGGATGAGACCAACCAAGAAATTAGGGTTATAATACCATGCCTCACCCAGACACTCTGCTCCATTAAGCATTTAAAATAATAAAACTCAGAATAAACTTCCAACTCCTTACTGTTAATCACTATTTTCTTAAGAAATTCATTTGCAAACAACACCATGAACTCTGTATATATTGGAATAATTTAAGGGTCTGCTCCATGTGATATAAAGACTGTATAAAGCCTCTCTGCCTTAACAAAAAAAAACACTTATATGGCAGAGCTGCAATGCGGGGTGCTGGCCTGCCTAAGGGAAACTTCTTCTAATGGTGCTGATGACAACCAACACTGACAATAACTGTTGTGTGTAAAAAATTAAATATTTATTTTGTGTTAATAATAAACACATGATAATATCATGTAAATGATAAGGCACCTCTTAAATAATTTCCTTTCTTTCCATTCTCACTTTGTCATTGCGGGCGGCAGTCATGGACCTCAGCATTGGTTGCCACCCACCATAAAACAGAAAAAATCATATAGTGTAACTGTTCATTTTGTTTCAGACGCAATTACTTTGCCAAAAGGGACAAAACACACAGTAATCTAATTTAACGAGGAAATTGACTGAAAGCATTATGTTTTTTTAAAATGGTCTTTACATATTGTGATAGTATCAGGTCACAAGTGTGTATTGAAAAAGTGATATGAGGACAGCCTTTAAGTCAGCACAAGACAAGAGTAGCCAAGCCCCCTTATATTATAGTATATGTAAAATATATAATCAAACCTTTAACAAAAAGATTTTGTGCAGTTTTTTTAAGGTAAAAAATTGTGCTGAATTGGACAAAATATACTGCACTGGGGAGATTGATACACACACTTACTATCCAATCACCCCCTCATTTAAATCCAATACTGTAACTCATTTTAGTCCAAAAATAATGGCTAAAAGTAACAAAACCTCAAATACGAACAGTGTTATCTGATACACCTCAGACACTTCAAATCTACGGAATGGTTTCACCCATTGTCAGTCTATCATGAGCCATCAATAGCAATTGCTCAAGAACTCAGTGTGAATAGTATTGAATTGGACTTAGTCTCAGACAAGACCAAATGCCTCAAATGTCTGCCTTTATCGATTGTTAGTCAACAATAGAGAGTTGACATTTTCACATATCCGATTTCCTCCATTGTTACAGACCTCTGAATTCACCTTCTCTGTTGTGAAACTACTCACACATGATTTGTAGCAGAATAGTTGGGACGCACTGTATTTGTTAATGGTTGGCTAAAGCTGTTTGTAGTGTAATAACTAATGGAAAAATAGGACAATCTCAAAGAAAATGCTTTCAACATCACATTTCCTTTTACATATCCAACTTGTTGGTCCACTCAGAGGACCTTCAGAGGAGTGTTACTGTGCGTTTTGTGGAGAATCTCTCAGAGTAAACTCAGAGCTTGACACACACAGACATAAACAAAACTCTGAGCTCCTGTTAGCTCAGTTTGTGCAGTGCTCAGGCTGTGACTGCATCACTGTGGGTTTGAGTCCCAGTTTGTAAAAAAAAAATGTGGCTGCTCTTTTTATCAAACATGCTGAAAAAATGTATTAATATAGTTTTTAAATAACTTTGCATTAACCAATTAATTATTTTGAAAAACTGCATCAGAGTCCCTATATAATGAACGTGTTGTCCTCATACCTTCAGATTGTCTATCTGAGGCTTTTGTTTTTTAGTGGGTGACTGTTCATTTAATTATGTTTAACTGACATTTAATGTAAGAACAAATGTTGAAAACTAGTGTAATTAACAATCATTAGAAAACCTGTCAAGTGCAATGATACACACAGTTGAACATCCCAGTGATGTTGTACTGTATA
>JAPZDZ010000005.1:6603742-6613809 GCA_029783805.1 Acanthurus tennentii
AAGAGGCAAAACTGCAGTTCTCTGAATGGCCACTTGAGGCAGGCCCCAAAGTCAAGTCAATCTTTATAGAGCCTCAAACTGAAATCCTCAGTTTTACAGCAGAAAAAAACATGTTTACAGTCTGATACAAATAGCAGTGTTGGTCTCTACAGCTGATGAATCTGTTCATGACAGCTGTACAGAGCATGGAATTTTTTAATACAATTCACTCATTTAAATTATATTAAAGCATTAATTTATGCAGAATAAAGGGCAAGACAGTTTTGAGTGACGGCAGCTACAAGCTGTCTGCTAGGCATCATAACAGTCATTGAAAGCAATGTGGATCCTTTCCAGCTTAACCTGTTTTATCCAAATATGATCATTTGTGGCTCCAAAAAACAAGATTGGAATGGCAAAAGAAGTTGAACTAAAGGATTCACAATGCTACTCAATGAACCAGTAAATGGCATCATGGTGACTCCGTCCATTATTACTGTCTATGGTTTTAGGTAATTGTTGCACAAAAGCCTTTTTATATACATCTACACTAACCTCACTGAATTGTAACACAGATAAACAGATGTGGGGCATTTGAGAACGACGCTGAAGTGTCTTTGATACCCTCCTTTTGATTGATGGACTCGAACCTGACTGACATCCTGCTATGATTTTATTGGTTCTTTGCCAATATTCTTTTTCAAACCGAATAGTAATAATCTGCCATGAAACTTTATGGTAATATTATTAACATTTTCTAGATTGGTTTGAAACTGTAGATTCAATCTAATGTTAATAAATCTGCAAGAGTGAAGACAAAAAAAAGTCCATCATAAATTATTGATGTTATGAAAGGTGCGTGTATGATGTGATTATCTATTTTGGCTGCACAGAAAATTTTTCGGAAAGAAAGAATAAGGATATGTGACAATTTAAATGTAATACCCAAAAGTCAGCTCTAGGTTAATCTAAACATTACCTTGCAAGTACCTGACTGTTATCTTACACTTTCACTTCTTTATTCTTCTTTGGAAAATTTAAATGAAAGGCTGATTACAGGGCGGCAGAGGTGGGGACATTTATTAGCCCACTACCTAAATGAAAACTGCATTTAATCATCCACAGCCATTACAAAAATGAAAGGAATATTTGATGAGGTAATTGGCTTTAATGGCAAACCGAAAGGCCAAAAACATGCATGATGTTCACTCAGACTGAGCAATGTTGGCTTCCAGCAGGAGACTGTTCATACCTTTCCTCTCTGTGTTACACTAATCTAATTTAGGGTGAATGGCTATGCTCACATTTACTCAAACTTTGGCAGAAAAATGCTGCAGCGTTCCCTGTATGTGTGTATGTGTATGTGTGTGTGTGTAACCCGGGCATCAAATCCAAGCCTGCCCATCAAACCAGAAGGTCCAACAGAACAATAAATATGCTACATCTCAAAGTTGGCCGTTACATGAGATTTCACACTTCCTCCTAGAAGCAGCACATATGTTCCCAGGGGCAGGATGAATGGCTCTGCCTGGGAGAATAGAAAGAGAGAGGGAGGTGGAGGAAAGACGAGTCCATCTGTGTGTGTGGATCTGGGGCGCTTACAGAAGGTTAGATCTCCCCCTGGAGAAGAAGGGGGTCTTGGGCTGATATCATCAAACACAGACTCAGTTTCTCAGTATCCAGGCCTCGTGCTCCGCTGTTGCCATGTTAAACGACAGTGTTTGCCAACGATGGGATGAACTGCAAAACCGCACACATGCCAGAGAAAACACATATGGCTTAAACGTTTTTATGCTGTGAAGAGCTTTAATTACCTTTGGCTGGCATGGCAGCTCCTATCTAAAGTCACATATTAACAACATGTATGTTTACTTTATGTCAGTGTGACTACTATATCAGTGAACACCTTTTGTGATTAAAAATCTTTATTTTTATTAGGGTAGCGTGTATTTATTTCATTCTGCTCTCTTGTCTGGTTTTGCATGTGTGAATCTGGGGGGATTGGCCTTCTCCCTGGCAGACAGTGGCCATCTGGCCGAGGGGTTTGGAGACAGACACTGTCTGTTGAGCACTATAACCCTTATCTTCATGCCATGTCTCAGATGCCCCTGCCACTCTCTTGGGTCTCCCTTCACACCGGAAGAGACGCTGAAATGGATGAGAGATGACAGACGGGACGTCTGGCATGGATGGGACTGGAGCGAGAGTGCAAGAGGGGAGTACAGAAAAAATCACTCTTGTCAGCTGGCCAAACTAAGCAGACACATATCATCATTCTATTGGGCAAGGATCCAAATCAATATCTTGTTACTGACGAAGCTGGTTGGTTTGATGTATGCTGTTGTTTTGTCCTCAGGTTGATCACACATCACTGGTCCTGCGGTGTGAGCGTCTACAGAAACATTAGAAGTGATGGTGTGAAGGGATAGCTCATGGTTAGGAGTGTGTGTTGGTTCACAGACGGTGGCTCTTCACACATTCTCACACCTGACTCAGGTTTGTTCCTGACAGATTAAAGGCCTTTTACGCCTCTGTGCCTACGACAGGCGTTATGTGTCCGAGTTGTCCAGCTCTTTTGAATGCAATATCAGGAACATCTTAAGGAATTTCTTCAAATTTGACACACATGACCCCTTGGGCTTGAACTGATTTAACCTTGGTGGTCAAAAGTCAAAGGTCAAGGTCATGGTGACCTCACAAGACATGCTTTTGGCCATAACTTAGGAACTTGTTATAAAAAAAATTCACACAAATTTCTCAAGAGAAAAAATTAAGTGATGACATTTTTTCCCACAAGGTCACTGTGACATCATCTTTTTCTGTAAAAAACACTCTTCTGGCCATTATCCAACACCATAACTCAGAAACAGAAGGGAAGTGTGACCATATTTCACATTTGGTTGGATACTGAATTGATGACACCAATCTCGGGTGCCCACTCTGAAACTGTGCTAAATATTTTGATCCTCTGTGCTGCTGTGTTAAAGCTGTGTTTGAAGTATTCACATAGTAGAATTTGTAGCTTCTTTGAAGCAAAATCCATGTTTGAAGCGTCGTGATCCAACGCAAGCTCACTGGTTTTGCTGATATGAAGCTCAGGTGACCGTTGTTGCATCATGTGACGAAGCTCTCTATTGTTCCTGTTTCTTCTTTAAAGGAGTCTCTAGGTGAAGACCGCCTGTTTTTTACTGAAAATTATTAATAAGAATCATACATGTCAATACTGTAATGACTTCTGTTTCACCAAGAAATAAACCAAATAGCTTTTTAATTCTTTCAAAGGCTTCACTGTATATACTTCAATTGCTGAATAGACATGATGGTGACTACAACTTGACTGTTTTGTGAGAGTACAAAAATGAGACAATAAGTACAGGCTGATGCCCATGTAGATGTCCATTATCTAGAATGACTTAGACCATAGAATAAATCCAACTATAACTATATTTACTTTGACTTTTAATCAGGACATGTAGTGATTTCCTTGAAACAGCACGGCTTGTGTTAAATATGTGAAGGTGTGCACATGGCGTACAATCACTATATGCAGACAAAGAAAATGGAGCGATATGTGAAGACAATACAGAGAATACAAAAAATGCAAAAACTCAGTTGCTGAGTAAAATCAAGTAAGTGTCACAAGTACCAAGAGTAGAGAGGGAAATAGTAATGAGGAGTGGAAGCAGAGATCCTTTAAAGGTACAAAAGAAGAGCTTAGATAACGAATACATAATTTTCGGGCTAACAGAGGTGATGTCTTGTATTTTCTCTGTGAAGCCTGAGAGCTCGCTCTGGCAGGCCACTCGAACTTTTGCTCAGAGTTGGAGGATGTTTGAACCCCGAAGCTTCAATATAAAGACTGTGTGCTGTCACTGGAGGAAGCTGTAGTTAGTCAGTAAACATCTCAAGACTGTAGGCGGGCTGCTAGTTAAACCACCATGTCTTGTCTTCTGTTTCGTTTGAAGTTAAATACACAGGAGATGTGATGTGTGGGCGAGGAAACTTTGGAGTCCCTGAAAGGCACCTTTGACAGAATTTGTCTGGGTTATGGGAAGCAATGTCACAAGTTACTTGTTACTTTTGCTGTTCAGTAATTTGTGTAAACATACAGATAAAAAAGAAATAAGTAATGAGAAATTGGAAGTGTTTTTTTAAGTACATATGACACACAGGTCACATGATCTTCTCCCTGTGATACTGGCCTCACAAGGAGTCTAGCATGTTCTCAGTCACACAGAAGATACAGTCATCTTCAGCTTCTCACGCCACACAAAACTCCTCATCAAGCAGCTTTTTCAACACAAAGCATGAAGCTTTTGTGGCTTTTCTGTTCTGTATCCTCTGATTTCATTTAGCGGCATTCACTGCACATCTTCACTGTAATCACTGAGCTGAAAGCTGCCGTGCTGCTCATCACTGCTAATCTAACATTTAGTGTATTTTAGATGCTAGACTTAGCGTGTATTACCTTTCTGTCACACAATAGGTGAACTTTTGAAACAGTGCAGTTGGTTTTTCAATGATTACTCATATCATACATTTGTGTTTCATGCGAATCGGCTGATTGAAACACAAATGCTAAAATAAGGAGCTCTGCTTTTGCTTCCGTACAGTGTCTCTGCGTGTGAAGAATGGGCACCATGATGGATAAGACTGGAGTTTAGGTTAATCCAAATGTCAAATAAAAAGGAAAAACATCCATACTTTGACTTTAAGATTTTATCGTTATGCCTGGCTTTGTTTTTTTCTAAACTATGCATGTCTTCGCTTTATTGTTTACCTCCTCTGTTGTAACATGATGCTTGTTGCACCGACATAATCTCAGTCTCCTTAAAGATCCGTCTTTCTCTGTTCCCTCCAGATTCCTGAACTCAAAAATAGACTTTTACACAGTTTAATTAATGTTATTCTGTTCTATAGGCACTGAGCCTATTTTTTTAATAACCAAGCTGCATTTCCAAAGGTCATGCAAGATGTTAGCTACTGATATTTTTTTTCTTATCCCTTACACAACCTTCTTTGCTCTTACACACACACTCACACACATATACACACACACACTACACCTTTCTCACTGCCTCTTTTTTTTAACCTTCTCTCACTCTTCTGTCTTAGTAGTGGGAGGGTTCAGAAATTGCCCAGGGGGTCCAACCACACATTATCCCCCAGTGATGAGTGAGGTAGCAACAAAAAATCTTGCTGTTTGTGCATAAATGTGAATGTGGCTATGCGTTAGCCGAGCGTTGCAAAGCCTTCAGCTGTGATACGATGAAAATAACTGTTAGACACTGAGCTGCACAGAGCTCGACTCAGAACGGACAGGATGAGCACACTATGTTCTGTATCTTCCATTTCAAAATCTTATTTTACGCTGGAAAGTTAATAAAATAGCAACTGAGTTGGGCTTAAATTTTTAAACGCGCTGTGAGTGGAAGGAAAGGAGGAGATGAAGGACAGACGGAAGGTATTAGAGTGGATACTTGATGACTCAGGAAATAATAGGGATGTCGTGTCCTTCCTTTCCTATCACACATTTCATCTGAGCTTCGTGTTGAACGTGATTTCCCTGCCCTGACTGCGACAGAACTCATAAACCTCAGGCGTCTCCGTACTTTCAATTTGGACAACACTGCTTGAAAAAAAAAAAAGACATTGCAGTGTCAGCCGACGAGAGCCAGAACTCACTGTTATTAATAACTCATATGCACAAGCATGGCGTTATTGAACCGAGCAGATTGCAAACACTGAACGTCACTTGCTCTAAACAGATGAGGAGAAGGACACGGTGATTGTGGCCTGTCATAAAGAGCTTTGTCTCTGTGAATGACCATGAGTAACACTGCAGGATCTCAGGTTAGACCTCTCAAATAGGCAAGTGCTTTGTCTAATGAGGGGCTGTATTATTAGTAAATGCTGGAGTTTTCCATCTAATGAATATGACTGCATTAGCATTGACTGATTAGTCTATTCAACCTTTGTGTGTTGTGTCTCCACACAAACACACACACACACACACACTCCCCCACAAATGCACAGTAAGGGATGTGTGTTTGTATCAGAGTGTCATACTGAAGTGAATATTAGGCCTATATTCTAGTGTGCTCTCTATCTTCAGTATAGATCACCTATCACTCTGTGTGGGTGGAGAACAAGCAAGCTGTACACTCTGCTGTGGAACACGTCTGGAGGCTTGAGTCGATGGAAGCTGAATCTTCATATTATATAAATAGCCGAGAATCTGATATAAGCCAAACATGAAGCTGTTTCATAGGTATTTAATACAGTAAGACTTTTTTTTTAGCCATAAAACATATTTAATACCATCATCATGTGTTTTATATGAAATAAGAGGGTTGGTTATTACGTTCATGGCCTTAGGTAAAAGAAGATGAGTTATACAGCTCTTGTTACACGTACTGTACATGCAGTCAGTTCTTTGAGTCATTATGCAGACACTTTGAAAGTTATAACTTTTGTGCTGTTTCTGTTTTGCGTAGGTGAAAGTTACATGGCTGTCTGAGAAAAGGGTCAGTATTGGCCTTAGACAAAAAAAAAGGCATAAACAAAGGTTGGGATAGGAATTGTATTTTTATATTATTTGCACATCCTTTGTCATGCTTTAGGTCACTTTCGACTATTTCAGTATTACACCAAGACCACTAAATGCATTTGGTATAAATGTGTCACAAGAGACATGGCTGAACATATTATACACTGCATCTCCGGTGTACAGTGTAGAGCTGCAATGCAGTAAAGACACCCTCCCTCTTATTCTATCACAATTAATTATTAGTAGATCTGGGTCCTTTGGGCGAACACCACTATCAATACTGCATCTACTTGCCGCGATCAATGAACACGCTATATAGGCGACTGGCCACCTTCTTGCTTAACACACCAACTGATTCCTGCACACACTTATGTTTAAGTTTCTTTTCATCACAGTCATCTCTAATAGCATTTTTGAGACACATTGCCACATCACTTCCTGTTCCCACTCTTTATAGCTTGTGGTCTTCCTAGTGTGCACATGAATCCCCCCCACACATGTCTCCATTACAATGAGCAGTCCATTAGCAAATGCCAATAAGCCTTCTGAAGCGTGACAGCATGTTCTCAAACAAATTAGGAGCCTAAAGACAACAGGAATATTATTATTTTCAATCCTCCATCATGTGCTCATTAATCTTCATTTAGACTTGATGAGTGTGGCAATCAAATGAAATTATATTCCTGTTTTGGCCTCTTGTGGATACCCTCTCTCACATACTCCCATCTAACGCATTCCCACAAGCTACTGGAACGCAACAAAACTTGCAAACGACTTTAGATTAATTTTGTCTGATTAGCTGCTAAATATATCACCAAGCTCCTTCAAAGTCATTAACAGCGACAACAGCAGCGGCAGAAGCAAACACATCACAGAGTGAACACACTATTGAGCATGCTCAGAATCAAGACCTTTAAATATTGAAAGATAAACATCATACAGACGCCTTTGTCTGATAAATGCAGCCATGCCAAATCTGTCGTGCTCGCTTTGAGATCTCAGATTTTGCCTGGTAATTAGAAGGTGTGTGTTCAGGGCTTGGTTCCATTGCTTTAAATCACTGTAATTGCCCCTGATCTCCTCTTAAAACATCACCATTCATTCCCCCATAATTACCGGCACATCTGTGGGAGCACACGCACTCCTCTCTGACATCCCTGTGCTGTCTCGCTGGCCAGCGAGCTGCTATCAGTCGGTGGTCTGCCTATGCGGTAAAAAAAGAGCAGCATTATGTATAATTCTACGACAGGACCATTTTATTTTGACATTATAATTTTGCCATATACAAGTACTAATTTTACCTCTTTTTAGAGCCCCTATGTCCCTGTACATTACTGATCAGCAGCAGTATTACCTTTTCAAAGAAGCCAGGCAGACTTCCTGCTGCTTTTTGCCCGCAGGCACATTTTAAAGCACTTTTTTATAATGTAAATGTAACAAAACATGAAGAGGGTAATGATAGCACTTCAGTGTGGTCTTTTGATTTGATGCATTTGATTTGTAGTTTCTGGTGACTTCGTCAGTCACTAGAGTGAAGAAGCTACATAGCATCAAAATGGCTCACTTAGGGGCTGAGCGTAATGTGTGCCATCACTCTCAGAGGTCTGCATTTAACATGTAAGGATAAAAATCTTGAATGAGTGGAGAGATGTTTGTGCTGGATGCATAGTTTGATCCTTTCCTTTTCACAAACCTGATGTTGTGGCTCATATTTCTTTCACACCTACCAAGTGTTTTCTGTGGGACCTCGATACCGGCGCTCCATCCATGGATCAATACCGCAAAGACTCCCTCCAAATGACACCACCAGCACAAGATGGCGGCACCATTATCAGATATTAGGCTTCATTTTTGTGGGAGGAAGTGGAGACAGATCCTCCATCTTTTTTGACTGTAATTGATTTTTATCCATGCTATACCGAGCAGAGGTCAGTCAGGGTCCCTGCATATCGTGACCCCCAGTGTCAAAAACTATGTAGCCTCCCACAGTCATTGCACCCCCCCTCCTCCTCTGCTGCAGTTTTTGAATATGCTAGGAGAGAAAGGACTCTAGCATAATTTTAGGTTTTAGTCGCTCTGTAAATCACTGTAATCTCTTTTTGAAGTTGATGCCAACCTATTGATTTAAACAGAGTGAAAGTACAGAGTATTATGTAGAACATCTGGCTTTTATCACAGTCTAACCTTGACACTTGGCCGGACATTTGCATCCATTCTGCTGAATCACTGTTGACAAACTTGGGCACAGCAGAAAGAGACAATCGTTAGGAAACTTTGAGGAAGCGCCCATGTGGGCCTAGGGCAGCAGAAATCACGTGTGACCCAATTCTCAGCTGTCCTAGATATAAACACTTGGCTTCCAGTAGATTACTGTCCTCCTCAGCTCCTGATCAAAGACAGCCAGAGACAAACGACCGCAATGCGAGAGATGGAGAGACACTGAGGGGATGTGCTCAGAACAAAGGATTTGGACAAAGAAAGACATGTAAGAGCTGGATGATGGAGGCAGGCATACATATGCAGGGCAGGTAACATGTGACATACAAGCAGGTCTTTACACACACTGTTGTCTTCTTAAGGATGTTTCAACTTGTGTTGTTTCTTCTTCCAGAGAGAGTGGTTCTGCATACTGTGTGTTTTTCAGGAGCTTAAAGCGGCTTGAATAGATATTTTTATAACACATGCATAATGTCAGAGGTGCACAGAAACCTCATTATTGGTATGTGAATCTGTTCAACCAACAATGTAACGCATGTCTATATCAGTACTCAGACAGAAGGAGGAAAGCATATAGAGGAAGTCATGTTAAGTCAAGAAAATGTCTTTATCTAATCTAATATTAAGTAATTTGATTGTGGTGCCTTGAAAGCACCAAATTGATTCAATTTTGACAAATATTTCATAAAGAAATACATTTTTTCATTGTCAAACTGCCCCTTTCTCTCTCTCTCTCTGCTTAGGTATAAATATTTCTGTATCCTGCTTTCTTTTTATTTCATCTGTGTTTTTTTCAGCTGTCTGATCCTTAACACCACCCTTTTGACCAGCTGACATTGAACAGACACTGAAAAACATGTTTTCTAAATGGAAATATCCTGTTTTGCACAGGAAATAAGAACTATTTACATTAAAGATAGAGGCCATTAAAAAATGCCCTTCAGTTGAAAAGAATAAGCTTGAAGTCTAATGATGCTGCGTTCATGTTTATGATGTCTTAATGTGCTGTTTGCTTTTAAAATGTGTAGAGATGAAAAATATACCAGAATAATACACTGAAGTGATCCGGGAGCTACAATAGCACAATGTCAACACACAACTGCCATCTTCTATACAGCATCACTACATTTACCAGATTATACAGCTCTCTTAGCCTTCAAGTGCTCTTTAAAGTTTTTTCAAACACTTTGAGCTGAAAACAGGTTTGCAGTCCCGAAATGGCAGAAATGAGCAGAAGAGCCTCACACACCTTAGTGAAGGTATAAGTTCAAACAGCAAAGTTCAAGCTGGAAGAACCATTTCAAGCATTTAAGCCTTCAGC
>JAPZDZ010000005.1:6615742-6628891 GCA_029783805.1 Acanthurus tennentii
AAGAAGGCTCTGGATTTGAACTCGGCCTCTCTGTGACGGTCAAAAAGCCAAATATGATGTAACATCCTCTCTATCAGAAAGATGTAACACATCAGAGTAACACGGCTTTAGAAATCAATTTTTTTGCCATTGACCGCTCAAAGACTGACTTTCCCACGTCAATTTCAGAGTTTTTCCAAAGGTGGTTTAATAGTCCTTTTGAACAAAGGACAATCCTATTGTGGATCTGCCACAGAAGAATAGAATACATCAGATTGTTCCCTGATGAAACATAGGAGTATTTCGGCTTGGTGTCATCATACTCATTATGAAGCACCCATTTATAGATCTGAGAAGGTGCTCTCACATCCTTAGAATAGCCATGAGGTCAAATTGAGAAAAGCTGTACTTTAAACAGTCTGAAGTGTGCCAGGAACACGTCTGAAATAAGCTGCACTCCTCACATCATGTTCTGTCTCCTTTGTAATGCACTTACGTTGCCTTGAAAGACAAATTTCTTTAATTTACCATCCTACTGTACTTTGTATTACTCATTTGCTGAAGGTATTTGAAATGTACTTTGATTTATTTTTCCCAGAGCTGCAATAAAAAAAACAGCTGTGCATAGCATTAAACTAAAAATTGGGTGTATTATTGTGCTACTGAAAATAAAATTTAAAAAAATTGATAGTCTATTGATCACTGCAGTCCTTCATTAAGCAAAAATGAGAAAGAACTCCATTTGATGCTTCTTAAGTGTATTTTGCACTTCTGTCCCTCTTTTGTATGTTTGTGAAAGGAATATTTTTTTAATTTTGGAAACATCAATCCATTTGAAGGTGTCACCTTGGTCCTTGGGAGCTTCTGATTTTTCTCTGTTGTCAGACATTTTATTGACTAAACAATTAGTAGAAAAATAGTTCACAGTTTTTGTCAATAATGGAGAATATTGGCAGTTGCAGCCCTATTTTTATGATCATGAATGGTTCGTGTAGAATATATCAGGTGTCGCAACCAGTTTGAGTGTGTAATATTAAATAAGATCTTTAAAAAGTAAAGGATCTCTTCACTTCTTCCTGTTCCTGCTAACTTTTTTTGGTTTTGCTTTGCTTTGTCCCCCATCATCATTAATGAGTCCCCCAGACTTCTCAATTTGGATTGGAAGCAGTGCTGTTTGATATACTCACGAGTGTTAATTATTTTTGTTTTATCTAAAATAAATTCTTCACATGGTTTCAAATCAGGGGCAGTAAAGTGCTTCTTTACTTGTGAATTCTCGGGATAATGACCTGCTCTAAAGTTTAATAATTGATTGTGTTGTAAAAGCCGATCATATAGTTTTTATGTAAAATCTTACTGTGAAAAGAAACTATAACTGTCAGACAATTGTGGGGAAGAAAAATGTAAAATATTCGCCTCTGAAATGTGAAGGAGTTGATGTACGGAGTCACAAAAATCTCAAAGTACCTCAAAACTGCCATTGAATCCTACGCTTGAGTAAATGTACGTAGTTATATCCCACTACTGATTTGTGTAAGTGATCCATTTATGTTGTACAATCTTACTTTGTGGGCTTTGTCTCACCACTAAATGTAGGTGTTTCTGCTCTTAGTAGTCTTCATGAAGCCTTGCCAGTGCAAGTTGGTTTCATGGTTTCAAAACAGATAAGCATAAAATATTGATTGCAGCTGAGTGGACGTGTACAACAACAGCCTTGTTGAAACCACAAAGAAAAACTTAATAGTAAAGTAAAGCATGAAAAGATTGCCTGGTGAAACAAAGTCTGCATAAAGAGTACTCTCCCTCTCCTGGAGCGCCTGGATATCTGCCATGAGAATAATAAGATCCCACATTTAAACATTGTAGAGCACCAGTGTAACAATAGCCTACATGTTTGAAATAACTATCAGAGGAGCCATTCATGCAACCTTTGGTTAATCACCCAACTGCCTTCTTCCATTCTCTGCATCCTTTACTCTCTTCCCTCGCGCTCAATACACCTCCACAAAGCCCAGGAATCTCATTCATCACTGCCAGTCCAGAGTGGATATTAGTAACCCGCAATAGTGTGCAAGAGTGTATTATCTCCCTGCTGCTTGTCCCCTCACTTCATCAGAGAGTTGCCCATGTAATGGTGTAATTTCCAGAAAGGCTGAGCAGCTGATTAGAGCCTTATTGTTGGTCCGGCAGTGACGTGTTTGTGTGACCTTTTTGCCGTTGTTTCTGTAGACGCTGAGATCTGATATGTGAGCTCTGTCTCGTCCCTAAAGTTAGCAAGAGGCACACGTACCACTGTGTGGACATACACACCAGTGACGGTTTTAAAGCAAATACGTGATCCCTTTTTTTAAGACACTGTCAGGGATAAATCCAGTTACCAAGCTTTCTGAATGTCAACAGTAACAAAAGGTAGCTGCTCTTTGTTGCATTGCAGATGTCTTTGAGTTCAACCAAAGTGACGTCTCTGTCTTAACTTTTCAGAAACTTTTATATAAATAAAATGCTGCAGGAAAAAACCTAAAAAAAGACCGCCACCTTATTGTAGCCTAACATGAGTTTAATTTTAAGTTAAAGCAGTTGAAGTTTGCTTTAAATATGAGAAAAGTGGTAAATATTTTTGAGGATGATCATGAACAAAACTGTGAGCACCTTCATCTTTTGCCACAATGTGTATTTTCTGCAATAATCCAATATCAAATGGATCAATCCTATTGACTTTTCGCCTACAAAACTACATCATCCCTTGAAACTCTTTAATTTCAAAATTAGAACTTTTTAAAAATTTTTTACAAAAAAGCCTAAATTAGACAAAAAGGGGAAATAAAAAGTCCTGTAGCAGAGCTTTGCTTTTCTTCTAGTTAAATAAAAAAATTCTGGTAATCAATTTTCTAAGTCTGTTCTACATAGTGTTCTCACTTGTGTTTGTGACTTAAGAAGAGTCCTGCAAAAATGTTCTGCCAGGTAAGAAAAAACAAAAACAACAACAAAAAAAGCAAGACTATTTTTCTGTGTAAAAAAAAGGGTGAAAAATAAACTGGCCAATAATAGACTGGCCAGAACAGCTCTATTAGCATCTATAAACTGGTGAGAATTGATGGTTAGCACTGTCTCCTCTTAATGAAAACATTATTAAGTTCCTTGTCGAGACACGACTGTTCTGTGTGAACTTGTGCCTGTTTGAACTGTATTTGTGTGTTTTTTTCTCCACCATCAATAACATGTATATAAGATTAATTTTCCAGTGAAAGCCTTGGACCAAAGCTTTAAACTGCAGTTGATCCCTGGATGCTGCACAGTGGCTGCTGACTGCTCCCAATACTGAGGGTTGTTAAACCAATAAAGGATCAATTAAAGGATAACTGAATGTAACTTACACGATAATCACAGGAGATACTTCGTTGCAAATCAGCTACACGACTGATACTACAAGTGCACTGATAGTTATTTTGTACTTTTTCTAATAGAGGACTTTTTTCTGTGATGGAATATTTTTCCATTGTTTTGATATTACTGTTAAAGTAGCTAAGCGCTTCTTCCACCGCCGGCACATGCTCACCCGAGCCAACGGGCGATTTTATTTCAAAGAGAGAAAAAAAGAAACAGATCATGCTTTCAAATGCTTAAGGATGCATTAAAATATATACCCACTCAAAGCAGTCAAAAAGAGGTGTCTGTTCATTCTGTGACTATCATCCTCGTGGCGGCTTATGGCAAAGAGTGCAGGCGTTAAAGGGCTTACTGAGCATATGGCAACTCTCAGAAGACCCTCTTTGAAATTCCTTCCCTCCGTTTTCCCTGCAACCCACAGAAGTCTTGCCTAGTTTATATTCTCAATGCAGAGCCACGCGTGTGTCTCCCTGTGCCCTGGTCTATGGGTGGCATTATAGACTCAGCAGGGTGATCAGTGGGGGTCAGGGCCAGCATTTAACCCTCTGTGGCCCCTGCAGCCTTTCTCTCTCCTGGACACCTGTTCTTCTTTCACATGGGGAGGCAGCTGTTGAGTCAGAGGTGAGACCAATGATGGTGGTGCAGAAAGTAGAGATGTTTCTGAAAGAGAAGAGAGGGGGAAAAAAAGAGAGGAATCACATCACTGACTGACTGGAGGTCTTTTTCTAATACTATTAAGATCAATCGCAGCCATGAGGAAGAGAGCTGCTGTGTTCCCTTCCACTCACAACCCCAACTTATCCACAAACACACATCTTCTTTACATGTGGAAATCTGGTTACTCCTCCACTTACAACAACAGAGATTTTTTCTGCTTGGAGAGACGTCAAAAAAGGTTCATTGTTTGTTGAGAAACGTGTGTGATTGTGTGTCTGTCCATGTAAAATTTAAACTGATTGGAAAAAAATAAGCGTATGTATGAGGTCCCAGTCCTTTACTAGAGAGACAGACTGAGAGAAAACAGAACTGAAGGAGCCAAGAGGGAGGGGTACAAAGAGGATTTGGGTCATAGATCGCCATGAGGGATTGTATTGTGTGTCTCTGTGTGTGTGTGTGTGTGTGTGTGTGCGTACGTGTGTGTGCCTAACTGTGTTAAAGGAGCTGTAAATATGTATGTTTGTGTGTTTGTTCTTCTGCCTGCGTGTATTTGTCGTCACGTACGCCTGTATCAGTTACACAACAGATTTCTTGATTAAAACCGATTAAATTTCCATTATTGTGTTTTGTGTGGAGAGCCATTCTCTCTTCTAGGAATCATGTTACAGGGAATAAACATTAAAAAAGCAAATTCATATTTTAAATGTATACTGATATGTACGAATGTTTAGCCAATGGCTCTAGGGAGTGAAAAGATTTGTGTAGTAGTTTTTTTTTTGGTTTAGACTTAAATATAACACCGTTTTGTGATTTAAAAGATCCAGATTGTGACTTTTAGTGGCATCTAGTGGTAACGCACCTGACTGAATATCCCTTTGCTCAGCCTCCACAGCCAAAACTTGCTAAAATAGTGAAGGCCAGTATTTGTTGTTATGCTACAATTTTGTTCTCCCTCAGCTGTACTATGTGTTTAGTTCTGATTAGAAAATGTTAGTGAGCTGAACTAAGTTGGTGAACATGGTGAACATAATTCTGCCTGATAATCAGCATGTTTGCACTGTCGTTATGAGCATGTTAGCTGTGGATTCCAACCAGAAACGAATTTAAAATGTCCTAATGCATAAAATGTCAAAACTGCCTTCAGTAATTTTTATTCCTACAAGCCTGTGTGTGTGAGTGTGTGTCTGCATATGCCTTTATGGGTATCAACACCATGTATTATACCATGCTCCATGGTTTTGTTGTTTCCTTTCCTTGCAGACAGAGTTATCTTGTCAATTAATCAAATACTAACCTTTACTCATTTTGAGATGGATGTATTTTAAATATGGTCCATAGGATAAATACATTTAATTAAATAAAGTATAATACCGAATACCAAAAGTACCAGTATGTCCCAGTGTTGCATTTTACAGTATGCAAGGCAACATTAAGAGACCTCATATTTCCTCATTATTCTGTAATAAAGAGTAAAGTGCTTTCTCTTATACTGCTTTACACAACTCAATTTTCTATAGAAAATGAATTTTGATGGAAAACTTGATACTTTTACAACAAGAAATAATCTCTTTCTCCACCACTGGTCCTTCTAACTGTCCTCCACTGTGGGGTCACAGTATACCAGTTCAGCCAAAAGCCACTGTGTCTGGAGCACTGATCTGTAGCTGTTAAGGGCCTTGGACAAAGACATGTTTTTGGCAGCGATGTCAGGCGCTATGGGTGAAATGCCAGCCAGTCTAAGCGCTGGCCTGCATCCAACTAGCACTCTACATGGGGTCAAGGGTGATTGGACCACCGACCTCCAGAGTGATGATCTGCCTTTAAATGCACTGAACAATGGATCATCCACCTATTTGCAAATAAAGCACTGTGCTGAGAAAAAGTCAGAAGTAGCTTCACTCTGTAGCCTTTTGGCTGCATTTTTATGTGTGATGAAGTGTTAAATGTTCGGGAACAGTGGAGTGCACTTTTTTTTTTTTTTTTTTGGTAGCTCTCGTGGCCAGTCATGAGTGCTAACCCAGTAACTCCAGTCTCTGTTTGTCATTCACTCCAATGAGCTGCAGGGATTCATTTTGAATCCTCTCTGTTTATTCAGCTCAGGGGTCAGAGGGTGATGACCCACTACTCTGGACTGTCATCACATGACCTCACAGTGACATCGTTCGGGGAGTTGCCCTGTGGACTCAGCATATTTGCACTCATCTCCCGTCAGTCAAATCAACTAAGGAGGAAGTCGCGGTCAGAGGTGATGCTTGGATTTTTTCTTGGTGCCGCACTCTGTCAGCGATGTTTCTGAGTAGTTGTAAATATTGTTTTGACATACGAAAGGAACATTCTCATGCTTTGGTGGTTGACTTGAATCAAGCCGTCTGAATTTTTCTATTAATTTTGAGGTGAAAAGCAGATTAACCTCTGATTAAAGCTTGTGAAAGGTGCAACAGCAAAGCAGATTCAGCCCACAAGGACGAATCTTGAGTAATCAGAAATATATAGAGAGATTCTGAAATGACGAACATCTAATTTTACTTTTGGACTGCAGGGATAATGTCAAGGGACCTAAAATGCACATTTTTTACAAGTCTTTGGCCTCGACACACATAAAATGTTAGAATGTAATGTCATTGATGTCAAAAATGACAGAAGAAAAGTGAATAATGTCCAGATGAATCCAAACTGGATAGAAAAAGAAAAATAAAGTTGCTAGACAGTTGTTCTGCTCTTTTTTTCCCTCCCGATCATTTGGAAGATGTTAATCTGTGGATGATCCTGATGTGAACCTCCTTCTGTCTTCCCAGTAATGTGTCAGAGTGATTGGAATCTGTGGATTATTTGCATGTAATTGCTGAATCGAGTTAGAGATTGAGGAGGAAGATTGAGGACCCGTCTCCACACAGACCAGCATTATCCGGAAATTTCATAGACTGAGATCTGGTTATGGACAGGCTGCGCTTCATTAGCACAGAATGAAGCTGTTGAGACTTTTGCAGCTGGCCTGGAAGCACAGTTTAATAGACTGGAATCAAATTGCGGGATGGAAAATGGAGTGGGAGAAAGCAGTCAGGGAGCAACTTTTACAGTCAAAATTGAGGATAATCAGTGGATTTATGCTCATAAAAAAAGATATAAAAGGTCTGCATGTTCCACTTTTAGGTGTCTGGTACAAGAATATACACACCAAATGGACACACAAGCCATTTAAAAGTCTCATAAGTATTATGAATAAAACACATTTCTCATTTTCTCTCTCGGCTGTTTTAATTTACATTATGCCGCCTATTTGTCACCTTGTCACCTCTGATTACTATTTTAGCCTTGGGAGCCACGGCTGCAGCTTTTGACTCTTCAGTGTTACGCACACAACCGTCACGGCTGCGTATCAACATCTGTGAGCACTGCGATAGTTTAGGCTAATGTTTTAATTGGTTCCTGAGAACAGAGGGCAAGCCAAATTGCTTTAGTGTCCCAGAGGCTTTCTCTCTTAATGAGATGTTCTCCCCTCTCAGGATCAGAGGGGTCCTGACCCACGTGTCGTCATTGGGATATTATTGTAGCACATTCCCCCCCTTTCTCTGATGGAGCACACTGAGAGGTTAATGAAAGCAGAAGTCGTAGAGGTGTCTGTGCACGCAAAGAGAAGTGCTACTTTCAGGCACAAACTGCTGTGAGAGAGAGAGAGAGATACAGAAAAACAAAGGAGAGAGAGAGAGAGAGAGAGAGATAGGCTTGTTTCGCTGAAGTATTAGCATGAATCCGAATCCCTCCAGATATTCACTCACCTTCAGTCGGGCCTGTTCACCTCCACCCAGGTGATTTCTGCTCTGGGGGCGTAAACTCAGCACTCAGCGTTCAGTCCAAAAACAGATGCCCTTTGTATCACTTTTGCTGTGAATAAACTCTTAAATTAATTTGGATTCTCCTGAAGCTAACAACATTAAAATTAGGTTTTTTTTTTAATCAGGTTTTTTAAACCAACTACAGGGTGTTTTTTTTTCCTACAATCCAAAACACTCCAAAGTCCATCTTCACCCTTCACTGGTTTGTAAAGACTGAGGCAAGATAGAGCAGAGAAACTGATGTCCTTCACCTGTGACAAAGACTCTTTCTGGAAAAATGAGAAAAGATTAGAGTCTGTGTGGGCTGCCAGTGTGAACTAAATTTTTTTTTTTTTGTCCCTTCAGTGTGACAACCTAAAGGAAAGAAAGGAAAAGAGATTGAGAGGGAAAAGAGAAGGCAGCTAGATGGCCATTCTTGCCCTCAGGCCGATTTTTTTTTATACCAATGATAAAACAAAGATATCAGAGATACAGGGAGCAGTCTAACTGATAGCAGCATATATGACACCTACCTCCTTCCCGCCAGCGAATCACAGATGTAGCAGATACCTAATGCTGAGATTTTATTCTGTCTGCTTCAGGCCGCACAGCTTCAACTCTTCCTTGCTAAGGCCTCCTATATAAGCAGCTAAATCGATCTGATACACCTTGTTTAACCCCCTGAAGGGTCTGTTAGATTAAGAATCAGCTGGCAGTCTTAACCTACAATCCATTTAAACTCAAAGCCCAAAGATAACCTCATGTCACGGAGGAAAAAAAAACACAAGAAAAACACACTGTTGTGACAATCAGGTTAGTCCAGGCATTACTTTTTTATTGTTAAACTCAGATCTCAGTCAAAGACTCGATGATTTTGTGACTTGATGTGATGTTTAAACTGGATTTTTTTTATGTTTAAATATGTTTGAAGGACTTCTGCTGTGCTTTGTTTACTTTTGAACAAAAAGCTACAAAATCATGCTCATCCAAATATGATTAAAACTAACTACCGAGCAGAAAAATATGAAAAACAGAAAAAACAAAGGCTGCACACAAGATGATGCACACGGGAGATTTCCATTTATGTGCGGACTTCGGTCTTTATTTATTTTTAAACAAAGGAGCGGAACACATTCTCAATGGGTGTTCAGACTGAGAGAATAAACGTCTTCTTAGCCAAACATCGCTATCTTTCTGGAGTAATTAGAATTGCTGCAAATGATTGGCTCAATTATAACAATAAATTAGCGATAACGACTTGGGGATTAATCCTTTCTGCTTCAACAACACGTCTGATGTACCTGTTGTGCCGCTGTTTATCCCGCTGTAGCTCCGCTGCGGAGAAAGCGCGCTGACTGCGCCCGAGCTGGGCCAGGTTGCCACTTTGACTGACAGCCTGATTTGCTGCATTCTCCACTGCTGTTCCTCTCCAGCAAGCCGAGAAAATTAGATCTACAGTCTCCGCGCTAATGTCAATCAAATGCCTCTGTCGCCTCTATTCTACCGCAGCGGCTGCTTTTGTGTGTCCCCGGTGTTTGCATGTGTTTATGTGCCAGCATATGTTAGTGAATTAAGCGTGCATGCGTTCAAGTTGCGCGCCCCGCAAAAAAAAGGAAAGAAAAAAAATATGGGTGCAGTGACCTGCAAAGGCGGAGTCGTAGGGAGACCCACTTCACCACAATGTGAAACCATAATGCGTTTAGAGGAGGAGGAGGTTTGGCTAGCTCACCGTGCTGCTAATCTAATGGAGCTCATTCATGCTGACACCAAGGGAGGCTGAGTCTGGTTGGTGGGTAAAAACTTGAAGGAGAGAAGAAAATCATTGTTGCTGCTGACTCTGAGAATCCCTCTTGTGGTACTTTAAGGGAAACAGATCAGGCTGCCTCAGATGGCCTGCTTACTGTCTGCTAACCTGATATGGCTCCTGGCCTCATTGGCTCTGCGTCCAGCCTGTAATGAACAGGGCTGAGTGTATGTGTGTGTGTGCGCATGTAAGCTTATACAAAAGAGTTTTGATTTTGATTGCTGTTTTGTGCATCACTTCAGACTGTGAGTATTTGGGTTCTTCGTCTCGCAGTCTATCCAGAGACTGATACAGTCGGTACAGTGTGCAAGCACAAAGCCACGGAGAAACACTCGGCACAGCTACACAGAGCTTTGACCCAGATCCCAAATGAAGACAGTTTTTCATCTTCTCTCTCTCTCTCTCTTTTTAGAACAAAGGCTCATCTAGCCCTCAGATATCTGCCTCCATTCCACTCGTTTGTGCATCCGGTTATAGCATGCTCCCCAATTAGGAAAAAGTACAAGGCAAAACTAAAAAAATAGTATGCTTGTTGAGTATCCACATGAGTGTGTCTTTAGAACAGCCTTGGTTAACATGAGCTTCCTCATCACCCTTTAATCAAACCGCACTCTGTAACTTTTTCCTGCTTTGTTAGTGCAAAGTTGCACTGCGCTGGCAGTACTCAGAGTATTTCTAATCTTGCCAAATCATACCGACCTTGTCCAAGGGCCTGTACTTCACTCCACGACATTCTCTCAAGATTCTTTTAATTTCACGGAAAATTAAATTAACATAAAATCAATTAATGCATTAATTAGTCTTCTTTAATTACACTTACTGGAGTATAGTTTTTGCTTTCAATTATTTATTCCATAATTAATAGGCTGTAATTAGTACAGCTGATATCAATATTAAACACCAGGATAATCCCACTGAGTGAAGTGGACATCTGAGGCTCATTAACAAGTTGCCACGACCAATAGGAGGTCTGGTGTCTCCCCGAGCAGCCAATGGAACAACAAAAGGATCCTTTTTGAAATCTGCTGCTAATAAGGGCCATGGCCTTTCATTTTGCATACAGTCTGCTGTGCATTGATTTTTTCACAGGTTAATTACGTGATGATTTTGCCCTCTGGCAAAATGTCAAGCTCTGTCACTTTTTTTTTTTTAGCAGCACATGCTAGTTGTCAGTCCTTACGCAAATAACTCTATCAATATTATTAACAGCCAGGTGTTAGTATTCAGCGCGGCGTTAAATTTATGACGCACGCTGAAGTATGAGCGAAAGTAAATTTGGCTTTTTATATCAAATTACAATTAGGTTTTTTTTAAGGCTATTTTTAACAGGTGATTAAATTGATTCATTATGTTCTCAGGGACAACTTGAAAAGGAAACATTGCACGCAATTTTCTCATTAAAGACACAATTAACTTTTTGTTGAACTTGAGATAGGAGTTAATGGTTTAATTTGACTCAAGTTGCCAAATTAGATGTTCTGCTGCTGGTTTCTCATGGATGAAGTAAGTGATGCTTCGCTTTAAGATGCTGCCAGAATCTGAGGTTTTGTTTCCTTCCTCTTCCTCTTTCTCTCCCTCTCACTTACCCACTGTCTCTGTCATCTCGCTGCTGGCACTGCAGCTCAAGGTGATATGGCAGCTAATTAGCAGAATTATCAGTGACCCCATTAAAAAGCCCGTCATTTAAACCTGTACTTCTCCTCTGAGAGTCCAACACTTCTGCCTGGAGCCCAGGAGAGAGAGACAGAGAGAGGGAGGGAGATGGAAAGAGAGTAACAGAGACACCTAAAGACAGATAGAGACAGAATGACAGACAACAGGACTCAGACAGAGAGAGATGCAAAAATCAGCAGACATATGAAAATGTGATGGATGGGGCTGAGAGGCTGAGAAGAGAAGAATGTGGCACGGTGAAGCAACGGCAGCTGTGTACTGACATTTGAGAGGTTGAATATCACACAAAGAGGACGGAGCGGTGACATGCCGCTGCAGAGGAAATAGAGCAGTTTGGAGTTGATGGCTTAATCTGAGAGAGCATTTTCCCGGGAAAAGGAGTAATGAAAAAAAAAAGGTGACGAATAGGCTGAAGTAATGATTTGAGTGTAAATAAGGATGGACAGCCGTGCTCCTCCTGTGCTGTCCTCACCCCTGAGTCTCATACATACAGATGGCACTGCTAATTACATACTGCAAAGGGAGAGGGGGGGCTGCTCCTGCTTCCTCACATCATACAATCAAAATCTAGCTAATGTGCTGTGTGCGTGTGCCAGTGTGTGTGTATGTATGTGTACTCAACACGTCTTTTCAGATGTTGGTTGCATTTGAAAATGCATGGGAACATTTGATGTTTACATACTGTTTCTAAAGTGCAGTTACTTATTTGGGCTTAGTCCTATATGTCGCTTGTCTCTGTTCACTTTACCTGTTTAATAAAGCAAAAATGCCTCAAAGCCCAATTATGTAACTATTTTGCCTAAAATTAGCTGCTTTCAATTCATTTTAATGATACAAGAGCTTTGATAGAGTTGAATAGTGTCTCTCTGTCTGTTCCTCTGTGCTGCAATTGCCAGTCATGGCACCATGTAACTTTTGGGAGTGGATACAAAAGGGTACAAAACCCTGCGTAAGGCTTTACAGCACTCTGTCATACAATTCATATTTTATGAAGAACATGCTTTTTTAGTTTTTCATCTAATATTCTCAAGGTGCTCTGGGACTTTCGCAGTTTTCAGAACTATGTAACTGCTGCTACTATAGCTGCTAGTTAGCTCTGTTTGTTATGCAAATAGCTTACTGCATAGGCTTTTGGCTAGCAATTTTAGCATTTTAGCATTCGCTTTTAGCTACACCATGAAGCTCATATATTTAATTTGGACACATATGCTCCTGTGCACCGGCATTTTTGGGCCGAAGGGGAATGACCTAGAGCCCTCAAAGCATGTGTGTAAGTATTTTATTTCCTGTCCAATCAGTTTGCAACTTCAAGGACCCCAACAATACCACAATATTTTGTGAAATAACACCACCAGCTGCAGAAACCTGCAAAATGATACAGAAGCAAAGGCAAAGATGAAACTTTGAGGGTGATGGCTGAGTATCAACTACAAATTATGCATGTAACAGTTACCCATTTAGCAGCGCAATACCAGTGATTATGTTTGCATAATTGCGTTGCTAAGAGCCGAGAGAAGTCAGAAATATTTCTGACAGAATTTGTGGTGGTTAAAAGGACACCTCCATTGTATTAACTCCTTTTGACTGTTTATTCTCAGATATGCTGTCAGATGTGTGTCTTTAGTATCAGCTCAGTTAGTTCATGATTGCTTTTTTTTTGCTGAGATGAGTGACCACCTTTTATGCTGCAAGTTTAGGGAGAAAAGACCCTTTTCACAGCAGACATTTTGACATCAGTAAATATAACATTAATGGGTAGGTGTCACAGTAAGCTGTGACAGTGAGTGAACACCAGAGCTCTTGGACTGGCTCACCTAAATGGAGCACAGCTGTCAT
>JAPZDZ010000005.1:6646734-6660249 GCA_029783805.1 Acanthurus tennentii
AAGCACTGAAGTAACCACAGTGTCAATAACATGACAATAAGCTTCAATACAGCTTAACCAGCATAACATGTGAGTTTGACAGAAGACAGTTAAGATTCTGTCTTTTTTGTATTTGTTTTCTAGCTTGACCACACATAATAAAGCAATCAGTTTCTGGTAACAACAGTTTTGAGGAGGGCATCCCTCTTTTGTCACAGCCAATAGGAAAACACCTGCACTCAGCCGTACCAACAACTCAACTCACTCAGCTGCTCAGCTGCTTAGTCACAGTCAGCCATGGTTGTAGTGCAGACCCTGTTGTGGTCTGACCAAAAATTGAAACCACACTTCAGTAGCCCTTGACTGATCTGATGCATCAGGTCATGACAGAATTCATAGTAAAAATGAAACTTATCTGAGCATCTTTATCTGCAATGAAGTGAAATATTTACATGTCGGAAGTGTTTTCTTTCTGATGGAGATTTAAATGAAGTCCTTCAGAGTTGATTAGACAACAGAAAGGAGCACAGCTTCGTGAACACAAACTGTAGAGCTTCAGGGGGCTGTTGACCTCCACCCACACCACCTTTGAGCATGTTCAGGAAGTGAAAGGCAGACAGCAATGAATAAATTAGACCTCAACAATGCTGTGAACAAAGGTTTTCCTTGAGAATGACACGCAAACACGCTCTCATGACCCATGACGTCACTCAGATTGCCACTTCAATCAGTGATGATGGCGGGATACCTGACTGCAAAAAGCTGGACACACACTTGGACAAAGCAAGAATAGTTGTGTAGCTCCTGGGTTTGCTTCTGTGTTTTGTGGCCCAGTGTGAAGCTTTTCTGTGCTTGTTTTGATCACAGTTAGAAGTGTCCTGTCGAAGGTTTACAGATATTTTCTTTTTTTAAATGGAGATATATGAGTAAAATTCTTTTTTGTGCCACAAGGGATTTTCTTTTTTTGTGCAGTATGTCTTCAGTGTGTCCAGACTCACAAAGATAATACACATGCTGCAGTGGAACACTGCACATGTACCTGTCATCACTTAATGCTGTTTGTCACAGCAGAGATACACTGCAGCCATCACATGACATGTAAACACTCTTCAAACTGAATGAAAGATGTTACTCTTTAAAACATTTTTACTCTCTCTTTTTCTTTCTCTCTCTCACTCATGCACACACACACACACACTTACAAAGGCTCTCTTCCACACAGGCATAAATCAGTGAATATGTTTGCAAATTAAAAGATTCCCAATGAAACACTTACAGCAATTTTAAACACTTATAAGCAGTATAAAGACATTTAATTGTTAATTAAAATACTTGATATTAATAAAGCTGATATTAATGTTTATTAATGTGTTTGTCAGCAACTAAAAATAATAAGTGAAAGCTGATTTGCAAACAGATAATAATTCATTATGTCTTCATGGAAGAAGTTGTACTTGTTAACAAATAGTGTTCGTTAAAAACCACTAAAAATGTCCATAAGTCTGCTTACAGCTACATTGCAATGTGATACAAACATGTATTAGATGTGTAATAATCTTTGAAACTGCCATTTATTAGTTTTGAATTAGCTTAATACCAGAAACACAAACAAAAACAGATAAACTCATTTGTAAAATTCACTTACATGCAAGCAGTGGAGGCTGACAAATGCCAGTTAATTAAGATTATTTACCAAGTTAGCTTTGTGAATGTAAACAATAATATTAGCTCTTCTCTTTAAAAACTTGCCACTTTGTTTTGTGTCTTTGCACATTAGTAAGGGAAGAATTCAGTGAGAATTATCTCCATTGTATCATAATTAGATCAAAGCTGCATTTCGAGCGCTATCTGTGGTTTTGACAGGCCAGCAGGTGTTTGGAGAGATGATGACGCACCAGAAGAGGACAAACATTGTCCTGACAACAGTGAACAGCTGGTCTGAATTTTGACACCTGTGCGCCCGCCCAGCATTATGTCGACCCTCTCCGGTACAAACTTCAATCAGGCTTGGACAGCTCAACCGAAACCGTTTGTGCAAATGCTAACAGCATCTGTCACAAATCACCAGGTCTACCTGGGTGAGATGATGAAGCATGGGTTTTGAGGGCAGTATCTGCACGTCTGTCCTCTTCATTCATCCTGCAAGGTGAAAAGCTCTATCAGTGGCATCTTCCTTACCTTGCATTCGTTGCACAGTGCGTTCGTTGCACTGACTCAGTGCGATCAAGAGCTGAAATGTCTGGGGCAAACGTCACACTCTGACAATCCTCAGCAGAAAGGAAGGTAAAGTCAAATATCAAAACGAGAATGATAAACATTTTCAGGCGGAAACTGCACTTTGTTACACTTGTGTTACTATATGAAGTAGAAAAGGTTGCGCCGCTCTCTGTATTCTTGTGAGTGCATGTGAGATACATTATCTCATCTAGTACAATCATTTTAAGTCACATATAATCTATATCTGCAATCTCTTATCATAATCTAAACTCCATATTAGTTGGTCCAAACAGTTCTCATAGCAAATCAACCATGTACAGCCTGATATCACTCTAATCAGCATATTACAGCTTCATTAGAGCGCAAAGACATTCAGACCATAAATTATCTTGCTGTCAACAAATATGTTGAGGTCTTAGAAACTTCACATCCACGAATCATATTGAGTGGTTGCTTAGTGATTGTGAAGATTACCAGGTAGCTTGTTAGCTCACAAGTAGCGTTTCTTAGCAACAGAAAGTGTGTAGGTGTAAATGGGCATTTATCATTTCAAATCTGTCTTTATTAGAAATGCTGCTGGGAGCTATTTGTGGCTAGCAGAGTTATAACACAGTCTCCCCTAAGCATAATCCAGTGGTTTTCAAACTGAGGAGCACGATGCCCTGAGGGGGCAAAAAGCCTCTGCAGGGTGGGGGTGCAGATGACCAGGAGAAAACTGTGGAGTGAAACTAGCAGTGGTGGCTTGGGGAATGATTTTTAGTGGAGGAGTTTTTTTTATGTATTGTAAAAAGTGTGTGTCTGAGATGATTTTTACACAGAAAGTATAATTATTTGAATTATTAAAATAATCACATCTCTTCCCTCTCCCTCATTTCTAACTCAGAAGCGACCGAAATATGAAAACATCTTTATTTCAGAGGATTAACTTTGCAGAAGCACTGCGTTTTCAATGTAGACTGTAAGGTTTTTATGCTTATTAGCTTTTTCTAAAACATGTTTTAAATCAGTCCAATGTTTCCTGTCTGAATCCATGCTGGGTCTGACGCTGTTGTTTGAGAGAGGAGGCAGAAAAGCCAAATAAAGAAGAGGCAGAAAGGAATCATTATAAGCAGTTATACAAACCAGCTCCTTAGAGAAACCTATTGTGTTCCTCTGTTTTGTGATTGTTGCCTGGCCTGTCAGGTCTGAGTTCTTAGGACAGTTTTACAGTGACAAGCCACTCGCTCTGTGCTGCCACCTGTTGGATGGTGATGAAGATTAGCTAAATGCGCTTTGGGGTGGTGCAACAATCCACCCAGCAAACTCGTTTTGTTTGTGTGTAGAAGCATCCAGGAAAAAGTTCACTCTCATTCCATCTTTTTCTTTATTAGTGCTTTTTAAAACAAGCTAAAATGTTTAGGTACAAGATCAAAGACTGAAAATGTGACGTTAAATCCAACAGAGTCACTTGTTGCTGCAGTTACAGCAAAGCTCTGCTGTGCTGTGCATTACACAAGCTTCTGGGAAAACACTGAGGTAAGTACATATAATAAGTTCTTGTTGATCCCATCGACATAATTGAGTTTGTGCACCCGCTTGCATGCTAACACTACTAACTTAGTGGCTAAAGATTTTGGCTTAAAAAGAATGACACCTTTTCAAACAAAGCACTCCTTTTTAATCTTATTCCAAGGCTTCTTGGGTTGTGCTGTGTGTAGACATTTTATGTAGTTTTGCAGAACAAGTCCCCAGCTTCTTCAGCTGTTTAGGAGAATGCTGTAATGTTGTTTTGCTGTAGAGTTATTAAAATGTTTAGACTGAGAAACTTCACTCGACTTTCAATTGGCATGTGGGTGAGTAGATAATGAGTGAATTTTTATTTCTGGGTGAACTCTTCCTCTAAATGATGTGGGCTGATTAGCGACTTCAGTGAATTTTCTCATCTCCACCAGATCATCTCCACCCCCTGCGCCTCTCAGAGTTTTGCAGACGGATACCTTACACTTTAAAACACACACAAAAAAACCCACCTGTCATTATTTTTGGTCTTGAGTACACACTTACCTATACGGGTATAAGAAAGGGATTGAATCCACAGAGTATGAGATAAAGAGTGAAATTACAGGGTGGAGAATGTGTGAGCAATGAGAAAGAAAATAGTGTGCACCAACACAGGGGGAGGGAAAAAGTGTGTATTGTAGGGAGTTAATGGTGAGAGGAGCTGAGGAGGAGATGTCAAAAGTAACTTGAGTAAATTGCAGAAGTGATGGGTGGAAGATGTTCAGTATTCAAAGATGGAAAATGGCTTATGGAAGCAAAGAGTATATACATTTAATACAATGTATGTACATACATATACATTTAGTACAATTCTTTATAATGTTTTCATACAAATACAGGCTCTTGTTTACCTCAAGGCTTCTGTGTCAGATTTGAGTATTAATTACTTGGCCCTTCTCATAAGCCTGTCTCTGTAGATCACCAGCTGTATAATTGCCCAGTGCTACCAAGTTCTTGTGTCTGTAGGTGTGTTTAATCGAGGGACCCAGAAGAAGAGCTCAGAAGAGACTTACACAGGTTGAGTGTAGTTTATTGAAAGGAACAAGGAATGGAGGTTTTAAAGTAACATCAATATAGTATGATGTGTGCACAGCCGCATCATCTGTCCATTATTTTGTTCTAGCCTTCAGCTGTATGTTATGAAATCTTACCTTATGAATCTTACAAATCTCTTCTCTCTTCCTCTCAGTTAGGACAGCACCTTATGAGGTGCTTCAAAAGGGTCAAGTGTTGAAAGTTTGGTCATGCTTCAGAAGCTGATACAGCTCATAAATATAAAAGGGAAAGTAACTCCCACTTTGTTTTGTTCATTCCAACTGTGTGTCACACTCCTTATATACGTCACATGAGCCTGGAAGATGTATGCTAAGGATACACCTGTGCATCCAACACCTCCGGCAAAGCATTTTAGAAAACTAAGACATACTTCAAGATGGCACACTGTGATCGATTTCTGGGTCACAGGCAGGAAGAGGAAGAAGAGAGGAGATGAGGAGGCATAAAAATAGGGAAATGAGAAGAAAAATGTAAAGTGCTTTGGTCTAGATGAAAGACTAGAGAGCAATATTAAAATGCAGTCCATTCACTATTTGTTATCTGCACAATAATATGCCACAGAGCTGTGTAAGAGGGTTTGTGCGGATTGTATTGTAAAACATAAGGCAAAGAAAAAATATTGCTCATCTCGTCTCATCTTTCCCTGAAGGAGCTGACAGGTACTTGAAAATGGAAAAGAGGAAGGAGAAGCCTTTGGCTTCTAAAGAAAATAATTAATATGAATGTAAATGAATAAATGCTTAAATACAAATATAATATGAATATATATGAACAGCTGCTGTTGATGCCGTCAGTCCTGTTAAGCAAACAGGAAGTTTTCTTTATCTGCTAAATTACAGCAACAGCCCAAAGGTTTTTTTTGTTGTCTTGTCGGATTAGCTGTTGGGTCAATAAAGACTTTTGATCAGAGAGGTTGTTGCTGCCTGGTAAAAAAATTGATATCGGTGCACCTGCATTTCCTCACTTTAAGTTCCTCCAGACACTTGCTTTCTCTCTCCTACTTGTCACTTCAAGATGAGTTAAAGAAACCAAATGAACCAAATGGACTCTGCAGAGAGAATGTGAGATAGCATAAGTTTGTGTAGTTTAAAGCATCCACAGAAACAGCTGGTGGATCACAGGAAACACAGGGGATGATTGGGGACATGGTGGTGGTGACACAATTATATGGACACATTATATGGAAACTGCCATTCTCAATGAAGAAATCAACACACAAGTTCCCTGGATGGTCACAAATTCGAGGAGCTGCAGATGTCCCCGTTTGTGGAAAATAAACGCAAATGAACTCAGAGGTTCTCGTCAGATAATTGTTTTTTTGCTGTTAAATCACACATTTAAACAGTCATTAATTTTTACAGATTTTATTTTTATATTACTTTCCCCAGAAACTTATGAGGTAATAATACTTGGTGATGGTCTGAAGTCTTTTTCCGCATATTTTTGGTGAGTTTATTGAGAATTTTTTCAAGGGTTTTCTGTTTAATAAGCGTTTGTCAGGCTGTGCAGATTTAATTGTGCCCATTTAACAGCTGCTACTTAGTTTAAATTCATGTTTAGTAGAGGTGGCAAATGAATTACATTTCATAAAAGCTGCATCTCTTTTTAAACTTTAATCTATTCAAAGGCATATTGTCGTACAAAGATGGTATGGCGTAAAATATTTCTCAGGCATGCTGAGTTTCTTGTATCTTTTGTGGCTGATAAATGTTTTTGCTTTTTTGTAAAATCTGTAAGTTAATCAATAATGAATGAATGAAACTGTATGTAGAGGTTTGTTTCAGCTTTTGCACAATTAACTCCCTGCAGTGTCAGGCAGAGTTTGCTGGACATTTGAGGGAATTTCTCTCCGTACAAGCACTGAGGGTGAGGGAGCCTCTATGTTGAGGCTCTGGGAAAACATGCCGACATTAATTTGTTAGCTGTGTTGTGTTTGGTCAACCAATGTCTGTGGTGTTTGTAGTGTATCCACTGTTGATGGCTCCATTCTGTCCGACTCAGTGGCTTTGTAAACCTGTAGTGCAAAGACGTCCTTACACATTTTAAAATACAGATTTACTGAAGAAATATTTGCTGAAAATCATGTAGAAAGCCAGCTGTTAGCATGCTACTAGCTGTAGCGTCTGCTGTGTGTTCAAATGCAGAATTTAATGTAGGATGTGGAGCAATAAGGGTCAATACAACAGAGTTTTTCAAAAGTTTGTGTCAAGACCTTCAATGTTGTAGTCTGGGAATTGTGAGCATCATGTATTTTCACACCAGCTGCAAGATGAAACATACTGGTGTAAATCCAAATTAGTGTTTATACTGCAACTAGCTGCCAACTCTCATTAGAACTGGTGTGCCATAAACAAAGCTTCAAAACAATTAATCTAAGTGATCTCCTTGCTCTACAGCATGGCATGTATGTTGTTTAAAAACACTGAGAATGTCCATGAACGATTTTGAGAATATACCAATGTACAATATCATCTGATCCCTGGTGGCAGTAACATTCTTAACCTTTTGTAAATAGGAAACCTATTAGCTAAACATTACTCTAAATTAACTCTGCTCTCATTGATTTGCCTGCCTAAACCCATGAACTTCACATTACTTGTTTTACTGTACTCATGAGAACACAAACATTCATTTCAAACCTTCAACTGTGAAAATAATAATAATAATAATAAAATAAATGATCATAACACAAAAACTACAACCGACCTTGTCTGTATTTCCCACAAAGGAAGTCAGTAAAGAAGGCAGCTCTCGAGGGGAAATTAACAGTAAAAGGAACGTCACGAGTTGCTTTTGTGAGTAAATATATCATAATAATGGCCTTGTTTGTAGTTCCAGGTGTTCTATTTACAGTTTTATAGACATCTCTTTTATAACAGTGGTCGATATTATGGACAAATTCCTCGGGGATCGTCATGCGCTGGGTTACAGTACCGTACATGGCCACCGGGACAAACTGTCGGCAGGACTTACACGTTCTAGCTTTCTGTCCACATCCATCATCTGCTGTGAACAAACAGTCATAACTAAGATTCATAAACAGTCATAAAACCGATTTTAAGACCCCTCCTGCCCATTGACAATGACTTTAAATTTAATGAGAATGACACCAAGCATGTTTACCTGCAGAACAATCACAACTTTGTGTTCAGTGGACTTCCAGTAGTTTCCTCCTCCTGTTGTTAGCTCTCGCTCCACACACATACACACTCAGAGGGGGTCAAGGGTTAGCAGTGTTGGGTCAGGACGTGGCCACTGTATTTATGGCCTCCCTACGGTCCGTGCTTTAATATGTCAACACAAACGAGGCAGGATTGAGTGCCTGATGACAAGGGACATTTTTCATCGCTGCCTCCGCCTCCCCTCCTTCTCACTGCTCAAGGTCCAGGCGCTCTTTTCTGGCCTCTGAAGGAATCTATGAAGGACAAACAGGTGCTCCCAAATGACACTTTTTTTGAGCAGGAGGTCTTTTAAAGGGCAAAGCAAGGAAAATAGCTGGATAACATGCTTTGACAAAGTAAGAGATGATCAATCTTTCATCAGCGATGGGACTGACTTTTCATTAATGGAGTCCTGTGGAGTTTCAGCTCCTAATTACTAGACAAAGAGTCCCAGTGGAATATTAATTATACAAACCCAGAGTATGCTGCCAATCCATTTCCTAACACGCTTGTAAAAGATAAGCATGCACGCTGCTCACCTGTGTGAGAGGGGCTGTTTATGGACCGTTTAATCTTCCCTCTATCTGTCCACATTGATGTCATTCTTTATCTGTTAAACCCTCTTGAAACCCCCATTCAGATACGACTTCTCCTGTAAGGCAGTCACATTTGATAAAAAATAAAGTCACCTTCTTTACCCTCAAGCATTCACTCTGATGGCTGTACTGCAATAAGTCAGAATGATATCTGTTCAGCTTTCAAATGACATTTTTCCGCCTCTGGCTTTTTGTTTGATAAGACAGGGGCCGCTCCTCCATGTATCAGCTTTATGCATTCATCCACCTCTGAATCTTTGTTCCTCTCTTCATCCTTCTACTATAGATGCTGTGCTTTAAGCCCTGCAGGTCAGGTGTTGGGAAGTACATATATCATTATATTATTATTATTCAATCTTCCAACAATTACTGTATAGACACCAGTCATTGAAGGGTTTATCCTATATAATCAATTTATTGATCACAGAACACAAAGTAACGGTGGTGCTTCTATATTTATCGATTCATCCAAGACCTTTGAAACATTTAAGCTTATACAATGTGTGTGTGTGTCTGTGTGTTCAAATGTACTTTAATAAAATATTAACTTTTTTAACTGAGACTTTTTTGTCTCTTCCTCCACCTCTTGATGTAACAACACAAGTGAAGGAGCTGTGGGTGGAGACAAACAGTCCTCCACATCACTAAATCACTTTTTTTAGTGACTTCATGCTCTCTAGGTCAGTTTCTGCTTAAAAACTATATGTTTTGAACAAAATTATACAATTAATCTTGACTTTATATCTCAGCCACATATTTTAGTCTCTTGAAAACACGTCATGTTACGGAGGTTAAGCATGCTCTGCTGTATTCTGCCATTTCACAAAATGAATTAAATACACAAAGAAAATTCTGAAGACACGAAAGAAAACTAAACACTCTTCTCCTCGGCCTGTGCAGAAATGTTTTAATTTTGCTTCACAGTTCATTTTCAGTTTGTTTTATGAGCTTATTCCTTCAGTCGGAGATACAAGCAACCGAGCATGTGACATATTAGGGGTGATTGATTAGTTTTTTGCACAAAGTAGAAGGATATAAGTCGTACAGCTCTAATAACATGCATATGCAGTTCAACTCTTTGAATGATTAAGCAGAGAGTTTGATGTTAATAACTTTTGCAGTATTTCTGTGTCAGCCAATTAAAGAAAAGCTTGTTAACACTGTTTGTTTCTGGCCTCCCAGAAGCAGAAATACCACAAGAGCCATTAACTCTTCACTCAAAGAGTGTGTGTGTATGTGACAAGATCTGTTTGACTCAACTCGTTTTAAGGTCAGGAACATTTCAATCTCCCTTCATTTACATTTGCTCACTTTTAATGTCACATCCCCAAAGTTCACCTCATTCATTCATTTATTTATTTATTTATGGTTTCTTCATATTTTTATGCTTTAAAGTATAACTTACAAGACTAGAAAGCAGATAAATAACATGTAATGTGTTTTTTGTGGTAAACTGGCAAATTGGTGAAATGGGTCAAAAGCTGACTTCTGTGCAGAAGGATGAAGATTTTTTTTAAACCAGCAGGGCAGAAGATTGTTTGAGGATAAGGGATTTAGGTGGGGTGTCCTGAACATCCAGTCATTTTTTTGTGATTTTTCTCGGCAGCTACACTAAAAACTGCAGAGGCTCAATGCCTCTCACACAAAGGTGTTCACTGATGAGCCGCTGCTGGTCAGAGGAGACACTGCTGTTTTATTCTCTGGTGGTTTTCGGATTATACTTCCTCCCGTTTGGTTAGAAAAGGACTTGTGTATGTGCACAAATACACATGGTCACTTTGTTATATACAGGAAATTAAGCCTTGTGTAACACAGGATTAGATTTATGGAATCAGTGTGTGATCTCAAGACAAGTTATGGTGCTGGAAGGGCTTAAGGCTCGGCACGGGGAGCTCATCGATCTGTGGTGGCAGCCCAGTGGTTGAGCTCCTCTCCAGGAGATTGTGCAGAGACATACAGGGTCTCTCCTCATTCCCATCCCCCTCCCCACATGCCTTTTTCTGATTAGTGACAGTAAAAATTGACTATCTGTCCAGTCACAGAATGATCCTTGCGCAGTCAGTGCATTAGGTTTTACATCACTGTGATGCTGGGTAAATTTAGCATTTCAAACTTCTCTCTTGGCCTCTGTGACTCATGATTTCTGCCCTTATAAACAAAGGTAGGAGTGGAGGCTGCTGCACAGTATTCAACAACTAGCTTACTATTATAGACCAACTGGATGTTTGTCTCCTCATCTCTATATTGTGCACTGCAAAAAAAAAAACCTCTTTACTGTTATTTAACAATGCTCAGCAACACCAGGTAGTTAAAACTTTACTGCACCAGCCATTGCTGAATAAGGAGGCTGCGACTAAATGTGAGCTGTTTATTAAAATAATAAAATTGCATTTTGTGAAGTAAGAAAGAGTGTTCTAACCTAAAAGCCACACGCTCTATTTTTGGTTCTTTTGTGAAGCAAAAATGCCTGCTTGTAATGACAAAATCTGTTGCAAGCCTTGCATTGTATAACTGCTAAAAACATATTTTATCTCACCTTTTCTTTCTCTCTATTTCAATCCTCTCTCTTTTGCTTTTCTCACTAGTCTCACAACAGTTGGGTCAATGTGCTTTTGTCACATGAACCAATGTCATACAGCTGTTTCTAAAGCTGACATGTTTAAATTTAAGTATAATAGAAATCAGGATTCACAGGTTGGAGACAACTAATTGGATTTTATAGGTATATTTCTTCAACTTATGTATTGAATGCAGCTTGACTGCAGAAACTGCACATTAAGACAACAGCAAAAAAAATAATTTAGTGCTTATCTAATGTCTCTGTGTGATAAAGTGCATTAGCATAGCACTAACACTGATTATAAATTACAGCATTTATCTGCAAGTACAAGCAGGTGTTGCTGTATAGTCTTCTTTTATTATTCTCAGTTAACAGAGCAGGCCTGATCCTAGTTGTTATGTTCTTGAAATGACTGCTAAGCATGTTAGCTCCTCACTAACCCCAGTACTTATGCTCTATAGTTATGTGTAATATCCTCTAATTTTCCCATTTCTGCTTCATTTACTGGGGAAATTTTCTCACAATTGTAACGCACAGTGGCTAAAGGAAGTGGGATGTGCTTCCAACAGGCAGGTTGAGTGCAGCTGAGTGATTAAATTGTGGTTATTACCGGGTTTTGTTGGCTGCTGCTGTGTGCCGGCAGCACGCTGACCAGCGCTTTCCCGCCAAGGTGATGTGTCTCAGGAGCATCAGGGGTGAGCAGCCCATTAAAACGCTGGTCAGATTTACACCCCGGGTTAAACTGTACTGCAGGTCAGAGCCAAGTGGGCTTTTAGACTGCAAGATCAAGCAAAGATACAAACAGCAGCAGCAGCAGCAGCAGCAGCATACCTGTTTCAGCAACACTGCTTTCCGAAGCCATACACATACTTTACAGGCAAGTAAAGGGCGAGCACTAAAGCTGTGATGGTGGAGAGGAAGGTTTAGACAGCAGGTTACCTCTTCATCTTCCTTGTCCTCGCCCCATCGTGCATCACCACGTATATGGGTAAAGAAAGTGGGATGCTGATTCATGCTGGCAGGAATCAAGCAGGCAAAAAGGGAGGGGAGAGACAGAAAGAGAGGAGGCCGCAAAAATGGCTGTGAATGAGAGAAAAAGTAGCCTGCCAATACTGACCATAAAACTTAAGCGACAGCAGGCACAAACCCATGAATCAGAGCGTGACATGTTTGTGGAGTTGAGTATGGCAGGGACAGGTTCCAATTAAACCCGATGCCTAACCTTCACCGTGGCTCGTGACTGGCAAAACAAGATCTATGGAGCAGGAAGTGATACGAGAGAACGAACGAGAGTTTGCTGGTGTAGGAGTTTGATCCTTTCCCTAAACTAGCTGCAAAACAATTGTAAAAAAAACAACAAAAAAAAAACAAACCCTTCAGCTGGATTGGAAAGGCACGGACACGGCACCGAAGAGAGCAATCTGCAGAATATAAATGAGGCCTACATGTGGCTTTGTCTTGCCAGCTGGTTGTCAAACCCCCAAATAAATGTCTGTAAATGGGATAACAATCATCTTGCTTTCTTCCTCGCACACTGTAGGTAAAGTTAAAGTGTGTACACTCCAGGAGATAGGCTTAAAGCTTTTGTGCATGAAATGACTAAACAGCTATCAATTTTTAGATTCAATATCAAAGCATTTTCATCCCTCCTATGTCTCACTCTATAGCGTATCTCCTACTGAAAGAACCACCTCAGGTAATGTGATGATGAAGTGCATATAGATTAATGTTGCCGTTGATGGAGCACCCAGTGGGAGTGTGATAGTGAGGTGTTTCCAACAGCTTGCCTTCTCATCTAAATCTTCTGAAACCTCCTACAAGCCCACAGGGAGACAGAAATGTACACCCCTGCCAGAAGAAGACAATAGAGAATGGCCGAAAGAGTTTCATCTCATCAATCTTTGGCTCTCTTTGTGGTTTCTGTCTTACTGAAACAAAAACATATTCTCCTCTGTCTCTAAATCATGAAGTTATCTGGCTGCAATAAATACTGTTAGGCTGTATTTTCTTAGGCTTACAGTATGAAGTTGGATGCTCACAAATTATTTCAACACATTCGGAGTAAAAATAGATCGTCTACATATTTAAACCTGTATTCATAGTGTAGTGTAGTGTATGTAATAATTCATATTGCATATACTTTGTTGTTTAGAATTTTTCTGTGAAATATAAATGGATGCTCAAAGTGCCAAAATCACAGAAAACTAAATTAAAACTTGCAACTCAAAAGAAGTTTTAAACTTGCTTCAGATAAATGTTTTGTTTGTTTAGTCTCGCTGCTCTCATAACCCCTGCAGGCAGCTGTTAACAGCAAAAAAACCTAAAATATTGTGCCTGTAGCTGCCAAAGACCAAAAAAGCTAAAAGTTTATAGCTAGCATGTGAACAGGCTGTAATAGATAGCAGCT
>JAPZDZ010000005.1:6699626-6711516 GCA_029783805.1 Acanthurus tennentii
GCTCACAACAGTGAAACTGTAAGCCGTGATCTCTCAGTGGACCGGACCACAAAAAGAGAGAGAGAGAGAGAGAGAGAAAGAGAGAGAGAGAGAGAGGAGGGACCTTATCTCAATTTTCTGTTGCTTGGCTTGTCAACTTGTCTCTGAAATTCACTCAGATGGCCCCAGCTCTGAGCTATAAAGAAGGAAAAGACAAAAACACAGACGAGGTCATGTGAGAATTGGCAAGAGAAAGAGAGAAAGAGAGAGAGAGAAAGAGAGAGAGAGAGAGAGACAACGAGAACACTGGAGGTGTTTCTGCTGTTCCCTGAAAGAACACTCTGCCATGTTATTTTGTCAGCTGCAGTGGTCTGTGTTATGGTGCAATGAGTCCACAGGGAGCAGGGACTGCCATAAATATTGCACTGTGTGGAACAGCCGTCTCTGATGTAGACTCACATTGTGTAGAGGATGCTGGCCATTAGTGCCGTTGGTCAGTGATGAGTGGGTGCTGAGTCCCAGCCAACTGTTTAAAGTCCTTAAACACTCGTCCAGTGGAGTTCACACAGAGTGTGTTTCCACCAAATTAGCTCTGGGTCTTGAACTGGTTACATTTGGTGCAACGTAGTGATCCAACCTGTGTGTCCACAAGTGTGAGCAGAATCATTATAATCAAGGATGTGATCATACAAGAAATAATCAATCATCTAAGGAGGGTGTCGCACAATCACAATGACTTTATGTAAGCAGCTGATTTAATTCTGTCATTTCAGATTTATTCTATTGAGCCAAGAACAAAACATTAACGTCAAACATTATACACAATACAGCACCGCAGTTCATACTCATATGCATATGTTGTAATTCTATTATGTAACTCCATAAGTCTCCATTGTTGCCTTCTCCACCCTCTCTCTCTATCCTGTAATGTATGACACACTTGCTGGTGTCATCGCAGTTTGCACTTCGTGTCAAGAAAGATCTGCTATTTTTCGGTTCCGGCTGGGAACCAACTTTTTGGATCCTGAGCCAATTTATTTTTGGGTCGAAATGCTCCAACGGTTCAAAATTAGGTGCGTGAACCGGAACAAACCTCATTCCACGTTGGTGGAAAAAGGGGTAACAGAGGCAGACACAGGGCAAGAACTCAGGGACAGCAATTAGTCTGTTTCTTTAGAGGAAGACTTAGAATCTGAGATTCTTTGAAATAACACATATGTAGAGCAAAGACAAGCCAGACTGCTGGTTGACTGTGTGGAAGGGTGAGTCTTTACAAACTGATCAGAAAGTGTCTGTGTCTCAGTTAGTTAGAGCTGTGACATTGCAGTGTGTTTGTCTAAGGTCACTGACATCTATGTGTTCATTCTGCATATGCTTTTGTGTGTGTGTGTGTGTGTGTGTGTGAGAGAGAGACACAGAGCCTGTGCACACTGATCTAACACACAGGCCCAGTCAGTCCTGTTCTTGGCTCCAGCAGTGATCTGGCACTTCTCCTAGGCTTGCAGTCCCTGCCATGCCTCCCCCTCTCTCTCTCCCTCTCTCTCTCTCCTGCCGCCTCCCTCTTTCTTTTCTCCCTCCATCCAAACACCAGTGCAGATCAGCCTGCCCAGGCCTTGCAAGAATGTCAGAAAATTAGAAAAAGAGAGCTGACTGGACCTTCACCCAGGCTCTCCCGGTGTGTCTGCTCATTTCTGGCTCTCTTTGCACTGCTTTGCTATCGTATGACAGTAATGTGGCAGTATTATGGACCTAATTATAATACACCACACAAAAGATGCCCAACACATGGCTTGTGAGGAGCTGCGGCTGTTCACTGGCCAGGATGGCAACTGACAAAGCCCTGTCCATATTCCTTTGACAAAACCTTGGGTAACCTCACAGCAGGGACATACACACTCAGATTCAACTGTCTTATGGTTGTTTTTTTTTCTCTTCATATAAATCCTATAATAAGGTTCCATCTGAGATAACTGGACTGTTCCCTGCAGGGCTTTTCCCATCTCTGAGACCCACAGCCGTGCTGTAGAATGAATACAGCAATCAATGATACTGAGTGTGTGTGTGTAGGTGTGTGTGTGTGTGTGTGTGAGAGAGTGATGTATGTATGTGTGTGTGTATATCCTGGATTTTAAATTAAATATCTGAATCATCAGTCAAAGTGGATACTAGATATTAAAGTTTAACGACCAATATTCAACAGCCAAAAGATTTAATTGAATAAACCAGATCGTTTCAAATGCACCCATTCACAAACTGATGTGTAAAAACAATGGATCATATATGTTGCTGTAGAAATAAGGCTGCCATGATGTCAGATTTTCACTATCTATAGAAAACTTTAAAATATAATGGCATTAGTCTAATTAATTTGTAACTTTGCTTGTTGTGTGTTTTTTTTGTCTCTTTTTGCAAAATGAATAGTACCCAAAATATAAGTGAAAGGAGCTGGGGAGAGATTTCAACCATAAACAAAAGAGAAACTACACAATATTTTTTTTCTATTTTGTAGCAGATGGAATTTTCATTAAGTTGCAAGACCACCACTTATTCAGTCAAAAAAGAAAGAAATGGAAATGGTTTTAGAGTTTCTGTATTATTTACATGTAATTTAAATAACTTTCTTATTATGAATGAAATATTAATATGAATATTTTATTATTAAGTATCACACTTATTGCCAACAACTCTAATATAAAAACTTCAACATGTCATTTCAATTTAATAGATTTTAAACCAGCATTTTTTTTATGTTACAGAGTGTGTGACTACAGATGCAGTCAGTTTAAACACTATGCATAATACAGAAGAGGTGGCAACTGAACTTTCCATGTCTGCCCCCCCCCCCCCCCCAAAAAAAATTCCTCTGTGTAACATACACATCACACACATCACACATTATTTGCATTAAGAAAGAAGAAATCAATGGGTGTGTATTGTCTGTTGTGTTTCAGCCCTGTACTGAACTCCTCAGGTTTGGAGTCCCATTGTTTCACACAGTGTGCACGAGGGTCGAGGCGAGACAAACAGGCGAGCGTGCTGGAGACACGGTGGATGGTTAAGGGGCACTGAGACCTGCTTGCAGTTCACACACAGCCGAGCTGAAGTGAGGTGGGGGTGTAAATAAGAGCAACAGATAATGAGGCTTGCACACGTTGAATAAAACATTCTCTGATCCCTTATCCTTCCTCCATCCGCCCCCCTCATCCAGCCCCTCGCCCCCATGGAGTGTGTGGCTCAATAAGACCTCATCAGTTTAATAGGGCTTTCATATACCAGTTCCTCTCTTTTTGTGTGTGTGTGTGTGTGTGTTTTGAGATTTTTGGTGGGTGTAGCTATTGTTGTGCAACACCCACAAGTTCTTTTCATTGGTCCAGTTGCTGATGAAGCCTATAAATATCTCTCTCTGCCAAAACTGACAGCATCTTGGGCTTTTTGTAGACAGCAAAGTAGAAGAGCAGACTTTTCCATCTCACTGCTGGTCTGTGACAGATTTCCCCTCACTGGGGTAAGTTGCTGTGCTGTGTGTTTGTGGTGTGTGCCGTCTTTCTGGTGCAAACAGCGTAGAATATTGTTATGTTTTGGTCCGGCAGAGGATGACGTGGAAAGGATATGTTAATGGATTATTCCAAAATGATTTGAGTCTGTGCAAATTTTAACATAGTTCATCTCCACAGTGTTTACTGCATGACCTGAAATATTTTTGCAATTAGTTTTATGAAACTCCAGGGCTCATATTTTCCACATTAGTGAAAACATTTTTAAAGTTTTATTGACTTGTTAGAAAAAGTTCATCACGAGGAGACAATTGTTGCTGAGTTTTAGAAGAATTATCATTAAGTTGTTGGTTTTTTCACAAAAGTTGCACGTTTTCTGCCTTTTCTGCCTTGATTCATTGATTTATTGATTTCAGTGTCTTGTCTTTAAACTCAAACCCTCAACTAAGAGTTAACATTCTCTTAAGGACCTGCTTCCTGTTACTCATAACCCAGGCCAGACAGGCAGCGTGTATTTCAGATATAAAACAGGTGAAAAAAGAGAATTTGTCACAGCTCTGACATAAACTGTACAGCTTTTTAAAAATTGAAGCCCTTGTCATTTTCACAGCAAACTGAGGCTTATTGGCAAGGTATACAGTCACACATTTGACTGCAGTTGTAGCTCTCAACAAGCAGTGCCAGAGCAATAACATAAAGCTTAGAAAAAATAACAAATATGAATATATTGTTTTTTATGTACAGACAAAAGGGGCATAAAATAGAGATAAACAACAACAGCTGGACGACAAACAGTGACATACAGGGTATTGGTCTGACTGGCAAGTGTTGTGTATAAATAGGCAGAGAGCATCTGTCAGTGCAAATAACTCTGGAATAATCGCTGTGTGAGCACTGCAGTAATGTAGTGCACAGTATATGAGGTTCCTCTATGTTGAGTTCTTAGTGTTTAAAGCTATTTTCACAGTTTTTTTCATGAGGATTTCCATAATCACAAGTGTTTGATTTAAATACTAAAACAGGACAAAAACACCAAAAAGAAGCAGAACATGATGTCCTTAATGACCAAATAACACGATAAGAGCAACGGGAAACAATCTACTGTGATGTAAAGTAGTGAAGGCATGCAGGAAATGAGCAGATTAACCAAATAAACAAACATGTCATATTAACATGTTTGTCATGCTTTATGATGCAGTGAGTTGGTAAGAAATCGCTAATTGAACACAGTTTCACACCATAGATTTTTCCCTTGGTATCTTTCTTATCTTTTGTAACCTTTTTTACCCCCTCCTCCTACTTTCCGCCACTTTCCTCCCTTCCAGTTCTCTCTATTCCCAGCCTGTCCCTAGTCAAGCAGAGAATCGATTTTTAAACAGGCAGGACTCTGGGGACCGAGCACAGAGCCATTATTGGCCTCATTTAGGCTCCATTGCCACCGCGATGGCTCCTTTAGACAATAGGATAGGCTCTGTCATGGATACCAAAGCGTAAATGCACATTCCAGATGAAAACCGCTCAGGCCAGCATTTCCTGTCTTCAGGGAGCTTTGTTTCAAGAAACCGTCGTCGGTTTGAGAGGATGGACTGCACTGCCTCTCCACACAACGCTAATATAGGCTCATCCAGCACATTTCACAGCCCCAGGCCAGATAGGAGGGGAATATAGCAAATTTATGGCCTTTTCTCCATGCTATATACCGCATGCCACCTTTCACTTTTTCATCACCGTTCAGAGTTTTTTTGTCTAGTCTGCAACATAGGGCAGTGCGTTTCTACTCTAAACAGAGGCTGCTGATTCCTCATCAGGAGACTGTGCTCTTCCGAAGCAGCTATATGTCTGTCAGACAGCTCAAGCGTGCAAAACCAATCACAGTCCTCAGTTCTCTCTCTAGGTTTGAATGGTTTCTGGAAAGCTTCTGCAGTTCAAGCTTAACAGGGACACGTTATGTTGTGACCACATGAAGTAGATGAAGGTGAAAGATCTGCTTCTTCCTTTACACTTTTTCCCTCAGGTTGATTGTTTGTTTCAAAATACGTATTTATAAAGAACTAATAACTCCTCTTACAGTGTCTTTTATATAGATCGTATTCTGTAAATCTGGAGTCTGTTAGCTAACAAATGTGTGGTTGCATGAAAGGGAAATCGGTGCAATGTACCAGAGCATCAATGTGCAGGAGAGATACATGCACACATAGTTTAAACCCCCAAAACAACATTGTAGACAAAAATTTATGTAGGTCTTTCCTCTTTAAGATTGTCTGAGTTAGGTTTATTTTTGGTTAAAAAGTAGTTAGGAATTGAATCAAGCCTGAATTTGCTTCTAAGGCACATACAAATGAATGCACTCCATGGAAAAAAAAGAGTTTCCTGCAGGGTTTAAACACATTTGTGCTGAACACTTGGATTCCCTTGAACAGCAGATAATAAAATGAGAATCTGTGTAAACAAATCAATAATCATTTGGAGCTAATTTTATTTAGTTGATGAGAAGATTTTTAGTAAAAATACCTGGTTCTGCTGCTCAGCTACATGATTCAACTCACATATATATGTGTTGTGGGAGTGTGTTTAATGCCTCTTATAAACTAAAAAAGAAAAAAGAAAAGGAGAAAGACGAAAATACATTATACTGTATATATGATTGCATGTGATGTCTATAATTCTAATTATGATAAACTATATTTTATACTCTTTTTGCATAAGATATAAAAAGTGCTTTATGCGGTTTTACCAATTTTCAAGCACAAACTCTACTTGGTCTGAAGGGCGTATCTTAGTTTTGACTTTATATTCCAGAAAATCAATCCAACATTCATATGACTTAAACAAGATAACTCACATGAAAAATATTAAATTGCAATGTATGTAAAGGCTGGTTGATCACAGCAGGGGGGCATCTTATTCAAACCAACGTTGCATCTCATGCTTTTCCATTACCAACTTCATGTCCTATTTTTTATTTTATCATTACATTGTAAGGTATTGTTTAATACTTTAAAAGAAACTTATCATCAACACTGTTATAATCACTATTTACCAGTAACTTTGCTTTAATCATGTTTTACAGTTAGAAAGTCTTACTGTAATTGTGCCTTACAGTAAAAAAAGTATTACTATAATTGTGCTTAATAGTATAGTTTCCATATACTGATAATTGTGATTGACATGGTAAATGCAGCAATGCAATGTGTCTGAACCACAACTATTTTTTATTAGACCTTCTTGCACGTGCAAACTAAATGATACATCGCAGTACAAAAGAAAATAATAATGCAAAATAAAGCATAACCTTCGAAGAGTTTAATTATAATTCAGTGTTCATATGTTCTGAACTTAAATGACATCAATCAGAAAATGTATGATGTTATATCAACATGAACAAACTATAATTGCACTTTAAAGGTTTTTATCAGCCTGTGTGTTTGGCTGTGAGCTGGTGTTTGACAGTGGTTTTTAGTCTGTCTGTGTGTCAGTGGTGGTTGGCTGCCCCCAGTGGGGTGTGTAGCCTCCACTAAATGGGTGAGGAGAGTGTTGGCCCCTGCTCTCCATCAAAGGGAGTATTGACTGGAAGCATGAGAGTGTCTCTGCAGCCAGTCATCCTTGGACAGCTGACAATGGGCCCGGGCACGGGGGGATATAGCTGAAAGCGATCAACAACCACTGGAGGAAAATGCCTCGCTGCTAGTGGAATGTGTCTGAACTCAGACCTCACTCGCACCAACGCACTGCTCTGCTCTTGACTGTTCATGTGCGAGTGGCTGCAGTTTGCCTGGAAGCTCTTTCAATTAATTATGTACAGGGTGTTGCATTTTATGTGCTCAAAAGTGCTTTTTAAGTGCATGTACAGTATCTGTGTGTCCACGTCCGGGGCTAGGAGAACAGCAGGGGGGCAGATTGGCTCAGAAACGTGCAGTAATTAATCTCACTCAGTGAAGAGGTGCATGTTGGGACTGAGGCAGGGCATAGCTCAACGCACCTCGCTCGTTAACTCTAACCACCTATGGCCAGCCTCTGGAGATTAACGAGGGCTGCCCGTGGTCAAAAGCGGTCAAATGTGTTTTAACGAATACTCAGTCAGTCCACAAGCAGGCTTATTTTTTATTCCGAGGCAGTGATTCGCATTACAGCTGCAGAATAATACTCATGGGACCTGACTCACACTGTGACACATCTGGCACGCAGCAGAGCACAGCGCACTCACACACGCTGCATGGCACAGGCGTAGGAACATACAGTAAGCATAGCTGTAGTGTGCGGTGCCATTTGCTAGCAACCCCAGTGTGAATCTTTTTGACACAGTGACATACAGAAACACCTATGACTCACTCACTTCTTGTGCCGTGTGTGCATCTTTGTGTGTGTGCGTGAGTGCGTGTGTGTGTAAGTGTGTGTCTGTGTTTCTGTTCTAACACTACTCTCTGTCTTTGTCTGTGGCCGCTCTGCATGTCGGTGTTGCGTTTAATGTTGGCAGAGCAAAAACTTCAGACGGAGAATAACAATGAATGTGAGAGAGTTTGCTTCTGCGCACAGACATACTTTCACTTTGGAATAAATCTTACTTTCCTCAGGTGTTGAAAAGGCCCTACAGTGCATCATCAGTTGTGTGTCTCTCAGAGCAGAGCTTCAGAGATTGCTCTGTACAGTCAGTGGCAGTTCACACACATGAATAATGTAGTATTTTATAGAATGGAGGATGGTATATATATATATGTATATATATATATACATGTTCCCCTCTCATGACATCATGGCTGTGATCCATATGCAGCTAAGGAGTATTTCTCAATTCTCATATAATATTCAGCAGTTAATATTCATGCAATATTGATCAAAAACCACTACTGGTCTTATAAGGTTCATGTGAGAGACCTGCTTGTATCTACAGCTGTGTACATGAGAGGAAGTTTGTCCATGGAGGCAGAGAACATTGCTCCTCTTTTATTCCAAGAAGCAAAAAGGAAATCAAAATATGAATAAAAAATTGGTTGAAAAAAGGTGCTGTTAAATCTCAGTGTCATTAAAAATGTGCTTTTTCTCTCATTTTTAATGAACCAGAGGTGTAACATTTTGACAATGTGTCCAGCCTGTGACACACCAGCAGATTTGAACCAGATTTTAAAAAAACTGCTAGTAGCAGTTAGCGGCTAACTCAAAGAAACCTTATGACAGATCCCACTGCTTTTTGTTGCTGCAATTTGTTCTGCTTTTTGTGTGTGTTGGTTCGGTTGGTCAGGTTTAAGTGTGTGATGTAGGATTAAGTGTGTGCGCCTCCTCAAACACACCTTCTCCTGATGCCTAGGAGGTAAAAGCTTGGCCATAGGAAACTGTACAGGCAAAGTCAAAGTTTTGCAATACAGATGTCACATATCTGTACTACTACTAATAAGTGTTCTATATTGATCAATATTGATTCTTATTATGATATAATTTGGTAGTGATGCCAGTTTGGAGAGCATCCTCGTAGTGACTAAAACATGAAGAAACGAGAGGGTTCAGCTAAACTTCAGAGTATAGCTTATTAACATTAAAACAGGGATCTCCAGTTGTTCAATGTTTGATTTCTTTTTTAAGGTTAGGGTGTGAATATTAGGGTTGGAGTGAACCAGAGGCAAAAAAAGCACCATAATCCATAATAAAGCCTCAGAGAAGAACAACAACCAAAAAACATTTGCGAACTGGAGAGAAAACAAGGTCCAGGAGCTTCTTATTGTCCAGCAGAGGATAGAGGACAGGATTATGTTGGCATTGTGTTGTTCAATGTAAAAGAAAACAAAGGGGGTGTGAAGAATGGACTTTGTTGTGGTGTAATGGGTGAGATCTCTGTGGAAAAAGAGCTGGTGTGAAGTGATAATGGAGGGCAGGGGATGACAGACCTTTGCCTTCTACAGGCGGGATCTCTAATATCAATAAAATATACTCTGACCTAAACACATAATGTGAAGCTCTCGTGTAAAAATGATGATGGGATCTTCATAACATATCTGTTTATCTGCACGTTTGATAAATAACATCTGCGTCAGGCTTGTATAGTTGATCTGGGAACAGCATGAGTTAATGCTATTATTCAGTTTTAAGAAATTGTGTAAGTGGTTGTTTTTACTGATTAAATTTTCAGTGAACATCTGAAAGTAGAGGCGAGCAGTGTAAAATTCCATGACGCTGTGGGTTGGTTTTCCTCCTGTCCTTCCCAATTTGTTTTTACTCACCAGCTGCCACTGGTGTACAGAGAGTGGTTTACCTAGCTTAACTCAGAAGAGGTGGATGAAGCATAGACCCTTTTTTCATTTTCTCCTCAAACACTTGTCTTAATGAATCTCAAACACTGATGAATTTAAAAAAAATCTTTTTTTTCCGTTTAAAAACATAAAAGCAACATTTTACAGTATTTTACATTTTTAACTACAAATGTATGTATTGCAGTCACAATGGTAGATGGTATAGTGTATTTTTTTTAAACCAGAGGAACTCAGGTTTTTTCAGATCTCTTTCACTTGCACATTTTCTATGTTTGTGTTTCTGGTCCTGTCAGGACACAGAGCCACCTCTAGTAAAATGCCATGAAGACGTGGTTAACCTAAGACCACAGTACAGACTGCCTTCAAATTGGATTAAAACTCTAAATCACATGATCAGTCATTCCCAGTTTGCTGTGCCAAGATGGCGGAGGTTTCCTTCTCTGTCTTAAAATGGCACAACTGCGTTCTATAGCAACAGAACAGAGCCTCTTTCGGTTCTTGGTCCTGCTTGTAATTTGCAGGTCTGAGAGATAAAAACATTTGAAAATGAGATTAACCAAGCCACAGTGCAGAGACACACAGCAGAGGGAGTATACTGGAAACAAATAGCATGAGGTGATAATTGAATTTGGGAAACATTAAGGGATGATGGGAGGAGATACAGCTATCCTGGGAGATACAGTCCCATAACAATGACAACAGACAGTAAATTCCTCTGCTTCTTTGTCAAGGCGAGCCAGCAGGCTATGCAGGGCCAAGCCCCTCATTTTCTGGTAAACAGCAGCAGGCAAACGGCATGCGTGCCACTCTGTGCATGCTTCATGCATCGCTGAAGCGTGGACATCACGCCATGCCTCTGTGTGTGCCTCCTCAAACACACCTGCTCCTGACACCTCAGAGGTAAAAGCTTGGCCATAGCAAATGGTACAAGCAAAGCCAGAATTTTGCATTACGGTGACAAGATACATATCTGTATGAGGGGTGGGTGACAAACAAAACATGGTGACGAGCGTTTTTCCATACTGATCAATATCAATATTTATTACAATACACAATTTGAAAATGCTGCCAGTTAGAGGAGCATCCTGATAATGACTAAAGCCTAATGAAACCAGAGGGATCATTAGTGAAACTTTTGATCCGTGCCACACAGACACAACAGAGAGCACAAACAGAGAGGCAACAATTGCTTTTGTGCCCCATTGGTTTCATTTAATATTCTTCCATTTTTAAAGGACATCCATGTTCGTGTCCACTTTCGGCCGTAGGTCAAGCAATGTTTTGTAGTAGAAAATGAGCATGTGCTTTGATTTGCAAGCCTGCAACCTGACTCTGTTGTCATGCTTATTACTGCTGTATGATGGGCTGTTAGATGTTTCCATACAAAGCAAGAACCTTCTCATGTGTGAAGCTTTGTGGCTTTGTGGAGGAATGAGCCTCAAAATAGACTTTTATTAAAACTCAACACATACTCCATCTGAGCAAAACAAAAAGATGTGAGAACCTTCAAGAGTGGAGTGATACAGGTTTAACCTCACCCCTTATTTATTTACCACAAATTTCTAACAGTGACATCTTGAACGAGTCAGAAAGGCTGCTTAATGAGTCTACAGACTGACTGACACATTTAATGTGTCAAATGTGTCCCAAAAAGTCCATCTTCAGGTCATCTGCTCTGGAGACTGCGAGCAGAAATGGGTCTTAACTTGCGAGTTTTTATGGTTTCAGCTAGAAGTTGCTTTTATGCGGATGCTTTTGTGCAGCAGCTTCAACTTATTTGTGATGTGAATGCAGGAAATGGAGGGGGAGTGGAGAGAGGGAGGAGAGGTGAGGGGAGACGAGGTGTGTTGAGTGTTTGTGGGGGTCATGCCAGGCGTACAATGCCCCCTCTGTGTTTGAGCATGGCGGGCTGGTGATGTCATGGCTGGCAGGGCCCAAAGCCCACTGAGCTTGTGGAGGCATGACATGGCTGGGACAAAGAAGAGTGTAGCTGGCATTGTTGGGTTGAATCAGGCTGTGACGGGGGGCAACTCTCCATCCAGTGCTGCTACAGAAACACAACCTGCCAATCATTCACTTCTGTGAGGTAAATGAACTCGTATAAGCAGCTTGAAATGATCTTTTTTGAAAGGCTTTTTGTCTTTATTTGATAGCTTACAGTGAAGCTCATAGGAAATC
>JAPZDZ010000005.1:6721453-6732695 GCA_029783805.1 Acanthurus tennentii
AGTCAGTATCACCTGGTCAAAGTTTGAATGCAGCTTATGATTACGACAAATGTCCCCACTGTGCGTTGTCTTTACCCCGCATAAACTGCCAGGACATAAACACACAGCAGCATTGATTATGAATCGCTTACAGCTGCAACTCTGCGTCATTACGGCCTCTGCTGCTTCTGCCATCCCATAAAAAGACCAAAAATAAAACGCTGCATGAACACTTTGTCCATTTATACACTCCGAATGTCATGAGAGTGCCAGACAATACACATCAGTAAACACATCCAAGGCCTGCTGACCGGTCTGTTAGCTGGAATAATGGCTTTAAAACATAGCCTGCAGGGATGAGTGAACATGCTGCAGTGGAAAACAACACACTGCACTCAGCTTAAATACAAGAATGAGAGCCTCGCTATGTCTTACAGCGAATATGTGGAGTGCTTTAGTTGATTCAGTTGCCTTTAACTGGATTATTGACTTCAAATTAAAAGTACGATGTAAATTAAAAAAGAGCCTTCTCACATTTTGACCCTTCCTTGACACTGAGATTGATCATCATGTTTATTACTTTTTAATAAAATGACCATTTTTGGACTCAGCTTAATCTAATTTATTAATAAGTTTTAAGGTTGTTCTGTCTGGACTGATTGTAAAAAAGGCAATAAAGTTGCTTATTTTCTTTGGTGTTCCGTAGAAAAACAAAGGTTGCATTTTTATTTGTTTTGACTGTTTTTAATTCAAATTCTGTAGCAGTGTATGTAAATGAAACTCTGCAAAAACAACTGATTGGGCCTTTATAGAGTAACCATTGTTGCATACCTGATGGTTCCAAACTAATTTTTAAACAGAAAGTGAAATTGTAATATCAGATATACTCGAGGCTGCAGAGAGCGGCACCAGCTGTGACTACTGGTCTAATGTAGCGTGGTATCCCAAAAGCCACTGCAGTCAGCTCGCTGTGATATGACAGGGCATTGCTACCCAATGATCCCAGCAGGAGATGTCAGGAATGATGCCAGGAATGTGTGTCTGGGTGTGTGTATGTGAGTGTCTGTGTGCTCTGTGTAAGTCTATTCATTTTCTCTTTCTCCATGTGTGACTTGTGATATCCCAACCTTGGCCTCTTGCTGTTTCTCTGAGCGGGGATAAAAACGATACAGCCAATATTCTAGATGACTCTGCAAAGTCCCGCTCCAAATCCCTGATAAGAGCCTGTCATGGATAACTGTAAATCTGACGTGGCCCCAAGGCACTGTGGGGGATGAAGTCCATAGAGCTGACGCCTGAATAACCTCACGATAAGTGCGAGGACAGGAACACAGAATCCAGTCAGTCAGTCAAGTCATTTAATTTATTTGTCAAGGCGCTCTCCTATCATCTCACAAATCATACGGGTGCAATTTGCCTGACACTTGAAAACTGAAATGTGCATGTCTATACATTTTTTCCTGTCAAGCAGATGGGTAAATGACCTACACAAATAAGATGAAGTGAGACCTTGTCTCTACTTGTCATGCCTGTCTCATACCTCGCGGCATCCTAGATGCTAGCACAGGAAAGAAGTGTAATAGTTTATTGACAGATCAACTGTCCTTATTGACATCCGTACACGCTAATATATGACTGCAGCCAATCTCAAGTTAAATGATTGATCACTATGAATCTTAAACTTGGTATGTCTGAGATGATGCTGCCCGTCTAAAAGTAGTTTCACCGTCTGCCTTTGCTCTCTCTTCGCATCCTTGTGCTAAAACCAGTTGCGTCTGACGCTCATTAACAATTCTGCGCTCGTCCTTGGTGTCTTTTTTCCTGATGTGAGCCACTAAGCAGGAATGTCTAAGCACCGATGTATTGATGTTAAGTATAGAATATGGCCAGCTGTATCAGCCCACAAGACATCAATATGCAAACAAGCTGACTACAGTATAAACATACACGTTTGTTACCCTGCTGTTTTTGCCCCTGCAGTGCACACACTTCTCATAAACATGCACACATGGATGTACAAATACACAACAGACAAACACAGGATGTATTTTATACACTGGAGAGGATTTTTTTTTTTTTTTTTCATTCTTGGCTCACAATACACACACAAATGCACTGCGGAGGCTGTCCTGGCCTGGTCAATACCTCTCTCTCTAAATGATGAGGAATGGTCTGTGCTGCGGTAACACTGTGCCGGGAGATTGATCACATGCAGACTACTGGAGATTAAATGGCTTTCTTGTGGAGAGCCAGACTGCCCTCGGATGGTGCATTGTGTCGATAGGAAACCTGTTTTCTGTGCTTTGCTTCACAACAGCTGCACAGCCCTGGGATAGGCCAGCCAATCAAACTATAATGCATCGATTTTTATGGGACGTTATAGGGTTGTATTTCGTTATTTTGTTTACTTAGTAAAGAACAAGGAAGTTGTTGATTGCATCATCTGTCAAAGATTTGAGTCGTTATGTTATTGGTTTGTGCCTCTGTTGTAAGCAATCATTGACTGAAAATGTGCAGACAAAAGTTCTTCAAAACAACATAAAGGATGCGAAATGTACTCAGTGTTACACACTAAGAGCACGGCTCCTGTCTGGGGCCCGGTAAAGGGTTACACTTGAGAAACCCTAATGCCGGTAAATAGTTTTTATACAGCAGGTCTTTAAATTCCCTTCAATGGTTTCCATTTAAAGACCATCATTGCTCGGGATATTATTCCCTCTGGTTAATGTCTGCTCAGGGAAATTACATGTATGGGTGGAATGCTGTTGTGTGTATTTGCTTGAGTGTTTGTGTATGATAGGTCCAGCATGTAGAGGAAGGAGGCTGTATATCTAAAGTGTACAGCTGATTAGAGAAAAGTGCGTTCTGGTCTTCACTGATAATGAAGCAATTATTCTTGGAGAATCGTTCATGTTAGTGGCATGAGTACACACAGTAATATACAGCATATACACTAGTGTAAGAGTGTGTGTGTGCATGTTTAGGTTTAAGTGTGTGTTTTTATATAAACTACAGATACAGACTCCCAGGTAATTAAGTGTTTGTAAATGAGGAGAAGGGCCACTAGATGCTTTTCTAGACATCAAGGCAATTTAGTTCATATTAAATGGTCGTGAAGTAGCAGCAACGTGTGTTCTTAGCTTGTAAGTGTGTTGTTATATCTAATTTCCCAAAAGCCTTTAGTCTGTGCTATGTGTCAGCATTATGATCAGTAAGAACATATGATTTCTCTGCTGACTAGTGAATTTTTCCTGCTGGAATTAAGATTTTCTGAATTTCCTGATAGTGTTATCACTAACGTTGTAAATAATCAGTGTTCAAGAAAGTTTTCGTATTATTTGCTCACATAAAAGATTAACAAATGTTACAAGCCAGACTTGCCAGTTTAATTAAAAATATATAATACTCAAGAATGTCTCAAAGTTTTATTGAAATTAGTCGCCTATGATTAATATTAGACAATATAATGTACAAAATTACACAATTAATTATTAAAGAAGCTGACAAGACTTTTTCTTTGCTTTTGGCCGTAACAAAGCAACAAATAAATAATTGTAAATAACTATAAACAGTTAAATACAATCAAGTTAATTTAAATTGATAGTTAGCATTATTGGCTGAGGCCCATTGTATTTTACATAGCATAAATTAGCCTAGCTGGCTAAATTTTCCTCTGCTGGTAGTTTAGCAAACTACATGTGATATCAATACTCGGTCTTGCTCGCTGTTCATAAAAATAACTCACGATACAAATTAATGCATTGTTACACCCCTAGTTTTAAGAACAACATTTTCCTCCCGAGTACAGTAGAATAAAGTCTAATTTAGCATTATTGTAAGTGAGCATAAACTTTTCAAAGTTGTTCTTGGAGTACTTGAGTTAATTAACTTAAATTAAGTCATATTTCACCAGAACACACAGTAGTGATTGAGACTTTTGTTGGTGCCTGGCATATGAAGGCGTGTTGGATTGTTTTTTGACAGTGATTACATCAGATGCCTTTTGATGCCCAGAGGTTTGACCGCAGGCAGAAAAACTACAAAGACCAGCGTTCTAGAAACCCCTTCAGGCCATTTGAACTACAGTTACCCACAGTCCTCTGCCATCTCCCTCTGACAAGGGGATACGCACTCATCTGCTGTTGTTAGACCTTCAGAAGCGCAGAGCTACAAGCGTCACACACTCACACATGCATCCCTGGTGTGTGTGTGTGTGCGCGTGCATGTATGTGCGTGTGTGTATCCAGCATCCCTCATTAAGCCAAAACTTACCAAAAAGTGATCTCCATGCTGAGAAAATGTGGGAGGACTCTGAGTATGTCTCCAAATGCTAATGAGAGGAGCCTGTTTCAACAACCGCTTTATCTTTGTGTGTTTTCATCTGAGCATGTTTGTGTGTGTCTTTGTATTACCATGTTTTTTTTCTGCAAAGGTAGGGCAAAATCTAAGCAGCAGTTATTTTTACATATCATTAGTAGCCTAGTGCAGAGCCATCACCTTGACAACTTCATCCCTTCCTCTCCTTCTGCTTATCACCATAACAACTAATCTACCGTAAATAGTGCTGTCTCCCCGTCTGCCTCTGTCTCCCCCTTTCTCCGTTTCTCTCCATCACTCTTTATTCCTTTCGATCTTTTCTGCATCTCCTGCTTTTCTCTCCACCCCTCTTGTTGTTGCCACGACACCTCCCTCGCTCCCTCGCTCCCTCGTTCCCTCGTTCCCCTCGTTCCCTCGTTCCCTCGCTCCCTCGTTCCCTCGCTGCCTCGCTCCCTCGTGCCTCGCTGGCGCCGTTTTCTTCCACTCCTGTCGAGTTGTTCTGTTCTGAGTTCATTTTTTCTGTGCCACTGCAGATGTGGGTGGTTCTGGTGACTGCACAATAACCTTTCTGCTGCTTCATGTTGTCAAGTGCCTCAGCTCAGATCGCAATCAATAAAAAAAGGCAGCTACAACAAGTTATCCAGCAAACTCCCTGATCTTGTATTGATTTTATACTGTTTTTGAATATAAAGGACTTACTTTTTTTTTTTGCACATACGTATAGATGTAAACTTTAGCTCCTTATAATATTTAGTGGGGATACATCAGGTCTTTTACATGCCTTTGTGCTCGACCTAGATGTGTTATTGACGGCGGGCCGAGCCTGACAAACTTGATTGGCCTACTACGCTCAAGGATTAACTTGCCATCCTGGCAGGCTTTTACAATCAAAGGTCAAGCCAATGGCCTGTTTGGCTGAGTAGCTCTGGGATTGACTTAACAGCCTGATGTGCTAATGCAGAGTTATCCCAAGGTTGAGCTGCTAGCAAGGACACACATGCTGTTTTGCGGTCTATGTACATCCACGTTCTTTAGAGAGGCGTGGGACATCGATAAAGGTGACGACAATCGCTTGTATGTGTTGAGAGAGCGGGGCTGAAACAAAAGCAGAACCTCTTTTTCGGTTGAATTCATCTTGCATTTTAATTCTCTACTCTTCTTCCATTGGTCCTCTTCTCGTTCTCTTGTAATCACCGTTTGAAATCACTAATTATTCAGCTTTATTTTGTTTCCTTTCTCCCTCCTCACTCTTCTCTCCTGACTCAATCTCTTCATCAGCGGCGTATGAGAGGTCACCTTTGCTCTTTCTTTTCAGTTTCTCTCCAAAGCTCAAGGGAAACCCTCCTGTATCCCTTCTTACATAACCGCCTCCCCCTCACTCTCCTGGATAAGCGCATGTGTGAGAAAGCAACGTGAGATTTTAGTAGGTAGCGGGAATAACAATATCATCAATACAAGCTCACAAAATATTAGGCTTATCCTCATAATGGACAGCTACTTCAGAGAGAGGCAAAACCAGAAGCTGATCAACATCTCCACACATTATAGCCTGGGATTGTTTCTTCGAGGTTGACTGGCAACTATAAGAAAAAGCCTGAAGTAACAAACAAGAGAGAGAGAGAGAGACACATGAATGGTGTTTGCAGCATACCATTTGAAATGTCACTTGAAAAGGCATTCAGGCTTCATTTGAAGGCAGCTTTTACCACATCTTGAATTCCTATAATGTGCATTCTCCAGCTGGTTCCCATACACATGCTTCAGTGGCTTGCTGTATGTGATGTTGTGACGTTTGGACTCTTTTGAAGCTAAAATGCCTCTGCTCTCCCTCCTTGTGTCTGTACCCCCCCCCCCCTTCTTCTCTGCCTTCATTAAGAGGTTGTCTTAAGCTACCCAGCTTAACGCTATTTACATTTTCATTATTCTACCGTTACCGGGAAGAAATGGCATGAAATCCAGCAGTGTTCAGGACATTAGACAAGCTTCATTCTCACAGCAAATGGATTTACATAAATAAGGAGGCTGATACATGGAAGCGGAGGGAAAGAGAAAGCAAAGGAGATGAGGCAACAAAAGATGGGGATAAAACAGTGTGAGCGAAAAAAAGAAGAAGAACCTCTATAGTGGATCAAGAGGACAAGTTGCGATTGCGGAGGCAGGAGTGTTGAGACGGATGTAAAGTGGTAAATGAGAGGGGATTGTTGCGGGTTCTCCGGTTGTATAAAGTGGGCTCTGAGGGACTGACAGAGGTCCTCTGATCCACTGCATGTGATCAATACAGCTCTGGGTTTCCTCATTACTGGAACAGACCTCATTGTGTTTACCATACAATGGACTGGTGGTGGGTTCTTCATTAGTCAGCCTCGGTGTGTGATTGTACATAATAAGGTGTCTCGGTATTAGCACCTTTCTCTTGTTACCACGTAAATTGTTTTATTTTCTATTTACTGTTTCATGTCATGTGGCTTTACTCTAATTACAGCATAACAGAGTCCTTGACCAACTTGCGGTCTTATTTTGGTCTGAATAGTTTTTCTCTTGGTTTTTTCTAAATCATCATAATTAAGTATCCATAACCAAAAAACCATAAGCATATTTGCTTGTAATATAACTTGAACAATTAGACGATTATTCTAAAAGTTGCTGTTAAATCTTCTGTTGATTAATTGATAGGCTGTCATTAAAGCCTTAGATCGAATTAATGTTTATTTACCGATGTTTATTTTCCCTTAGGTTTGACTGTCTGCAGTATAATTTTTGTTTTTGTGAAAATGTTCATAAACGTAGCAGTCAAACTGATGCCGGTGTGTTTATGTGACTGCATCTCTCTGTCCAAGTCCCAGTTGTTTCTTGAGAATGCTAATGATAGATTAGCCTCAGAGGCTTCATCCAGCCTCACCGATTTTTCCTCAGGGAAACTCAGCCAATCGCAGAGAGCATTTCCCCCCTTTCAACCCTCTCAACAGCAGCACGCATTCCCAACCGCTCTGACCCCAGGACCCTTTCTTCAAACCAGGAATAAAGACTGAAACAATAACAGGAAAAGGCCTCAAGTTCCCCTCTTTTCTTCCCTCGGTTTCTCTTCATTTAAATATTCTCAGGAATTTTCTATTTAAAAACCTTTTGAATCTCCCTCTCACACTTGTTGGTGTTGTGTGTCGGGTGAACTCATCACCCGCGAGCCCACGGCCCTCTCAGCAGCCCTGAGTGAACTTCATGCAGCAGTGGGAGGAAGAAATGTTCAAAAGAAAGGGAGACTCGGCGAGCACAACGGTTCATTTCCTCCTCAAAGAGTGTTCATTTCAGCCAGCTGCTCCACACTGCTGTCTTATTGGTACACATGTATGCTATATATTGATGTAGTGATGAATTATTATTCAGTGTTTATCTATCATTGCAGGATGCCCCCCCCCGTGCCCCCTGAAAGCTAAGTCAAGTCAGTTTTAATTTGTATAATGCAAAATCACAACTGAAGTTATCTGAGGGCAAATTTGTTAAAGAGTAGGTCTAGACTCTTTGTACTCTTTAATTAAATAAACAAAACGTGTTTATGTTTTTCAAATTTATGTGCACCAGTTTTATTTTAGAGTCTCTACTGCGAATCATTTACAGTCCTGCTGCGTTCGCTCCTTTCCTGTCTGTCTCTGCTCAGCGGCAGCCTGTTCACTCATATATTTTTCTAGGATGGCAAAAGAAGGACCCGTCCTACTCTGCTGTCTCTAATGAACCTGATATTGTTGCCCTAACACTAAACACTCTAACTCCTCATGCCTTAGCTAACCAGAGGCAGAGTAAGGCTGGTCATTCATTCGCCGTCGTAGTAAAAAAAAAAACTGTGCCCCCCACACACCCACAGACCAAAGCAAAGGAGATCACAACCCCCCAGACTTTTTAAAAACTGAAAATTGCTCTGATTATTGTTTTAAAATAAAAATATATGAAGACTGGTTAAATGTGACTCTTTCAAATGTTTGCTCTCTTAGTTTCAAGTGCTCTTTTATATTGTTACGCAACAAACCTTATTCAGCCCCTTAACCCTCAAAGAGCCATTTAAACTTGTGAGGTCCAGTGTGATTTTTAGTTCTTTTTTATTTTTATTCAGACCTTTTACATTGTCCTATAGGCCTTAAAATGACCAAGTGCCACAAATTTTTGGCTCATCATTGCCAGGAATAGGAGTAGACATTTTCCCACCTCTACACATAAATCATCCGTCTGTTTGTTTTAATCTGAACTGACATTGCCTCCTTTCGGATCCTGTTGTTATAAATCTGGAGAACGCAGTGTGAATTGTATTGAAAAGCGAAAACTACTCGAACTCAAGGGCTTCCGCTGTAATAGACACATCACCTAGTCTAATGAAAGGTAAACAGTATGAACACACAGACACGAGGCAAACCCTTGTGTGCACAAGAGCTGAGTACACAGGCTGTGCATCCGCTCTCCAAACTTTGCTCTGTTTGAGTGCGGAGGTCAAAGGTCCTCCTCTTTACACACTGGAAGATTGAGATTAGAGTTTGTGTGTTTATGCACGCCGCTGCGGTCTGTGTCTCTTCTCCCAGGCTAGTTTTGAAATTGGAAATTGCAAGCCTCTGTTTCCTGATGTTGTGACTAATAAAATCTAATATATCCTGTTAAATCATAAAAATTTGATTTGCCCGGCCCTGTTTCGGGTTCAGTTCATCGAAAAACACACCAATCGAGTTAACAGAGCAATTCAGCCAATGTTGTTGCTAACTGTGATTGTTGAGTTGATCTTGATGTACTATACTCATCTGTTAACAGGACATTCGCCTGCTGTTGCCATCCATCATACAGCTGATGCACTCACACACACGCACAAAGACACGGACACACATTTGTTAGTGTCGGAGCAGACTCTTTCATTAAGCCTTTCTAAAGCCCGTCATTATTATTATTATTATGTGAGAGAATGGGCGGCAAAGTGGATTGTAATGTTGTGGGTGAAAGGGTGAAGGACACCTCCTATCCACAGAAGTTCACCACACCTCCCAAAAGAGCTCTCATGGTCATCATCATGTATTCAGTCCACTTCAGTGTCTCCCCCCCCCATCGCCTGCTCTTGTAGGTTGCATTCATCAATAATTGAACCCAGAGGTTTCAGCCAAATTAGCTGAATTATTTTGAAGTAGCTGAACGCCTGCTTTTCGCTAATGGGATGGTGCTTTTGGGCAGATGTTTTATTGAAAAGGAGGAGATTTTAATTCACTTTAAATTTTTGATAAGTTGTGTTATACTTAGATTATAGGCAAACCAATTTTCCTCCTCTAATGGATGGAAAGCTGTTTGAAAGACTCCACAACAAACACCAAATGTTCTCGAGCTTAAGAACATTCCCTGCTTTACCAAAGAATGGGAAATTTTCTATTTCGGAAAGATTGTAGGAGACAGTAATGACCATAGTTGCCTGCCAAGGCTCGTTCTCATCCACAGCTCGATAAGCTGCTGGTTGTATCAGCTTCCCTCTGGTGTATCCTTCCTCTCTCTTGTTCTTTCTGTCTCTCATTCAATATATTTGCTTTTTTTAAAAAAAAACATCCAAATGTTATTTTAGGTGACAGCCAAAACTTTTATCTTATCACATTCTGAGAAGCCCTTTGCACAATGACCTTCAAGTTTGCTTGCCTCACCTCCCTCCGGCTACTATCTTCAGCGTTTTCAGCACATGCATTTCAAAGCCTCTGTCCCCTCAATCTTCTTCCTGTCCAGCACATATCTTTCCTCTGCAGTCCTAACCATATCTCAAGGCCTCCTGGCCTCCCCTGTAATGTCCACTTTAGCATCCAGTCGTCCCACCCACCATGAGCCTGACTGCTCTGTGTCTGTGATCCCTGGTGCATCACTGGCATGACTGAGCAAGGCACAGCTGTTACAGAGCCGGGCAGAGCGGGTGTGGGCACTGGTCCAGGCTTGCCGGCAGCTGGATTAGCAGTGCAGCCATTAGCATCTGAACTCCTGTAATGTGACAATATGACAGGGATTATGCCATCTGAGGGTGAGTTGCAGGAGCTGACAGGGAGAGAGGGGCAAGACGGGAAGTGGGGTAAAATGCAAAATTGGGCGGCAGGCGAGAGGGAAGGTATGTGTGCTGCAGGATTATTGGATGCTGAGTAGAGAGAAGGGATGCTGAAAAGACTGAGCAGTATGAAGTTGCAGAGTGGACAGAAAAAAAAAGAGATTGGGTAGGAGACGAAACAGGATTATGCATAACAGAGAAAAAATCCTGAATTAATGAAAGAAAACAATTGAATTTGTGCACATGTAAGAGGAAAAGGTATTGTTGAGCAATGTTCCTGCAGACTTCTGCATATTTCAATTTTGAATGCCTTTGATAAGAAATCCATAGGTTTAGTCAAAGACAGACAACAAAGCAAAGGAGATTTAACAAGGCCATAAATATTGAGAAGAGTTCCACAATAAACAGGTCCAGACAATGTCTGCAACTATCAACTAATCAGCCAGTTGTATTCTCTGCTATTAATTATTTGGTGTGTACTACTTAAAAAACTATGGAAAATACCAACCCTAATTTCCATGTTCCAGAGTAAATGTCTTTTAATCTCTTGTTTTATCAAACTAGCCTCCAAAATCCCAAATTTATTCCATCTACTATTTTGTTAATGGTAGAAAAATTAGCAAATTCTTATGTTACAGAAACAGGTACCATGAATCTTTTTAAGATTTACTAATTATCAAAAAAGTTGATCAACCAAATCTTTAAATTTTAAATCTTGGAGCATCATTTTACACATTGTACTTTTAAGATCTGCACATCGTTGAGGCTTCTCATTTCTTGGTTTAAGTCCACTAACGGATGTGTTTAGAGCTCGTACTCACTGTTGATGATGACAGTTCAGGTCACTATGAGTGTTATGATTACATATGTGATTGTTGTGCAGGAGAACTGCATATTTAAAGCATTCAT
>JAPZDZ010000005.1:6787330-6800594 GCA_029783805.1 Acanthurus tennentii
ATATCTGGAATAGAAGACTTACTTGTCTCTGTCACTTTGTTTCACAAGTTTAATCAAACACAAACTAAAAGAACATCACATGAAGTGTCAGCTCATCGGCTGCCCCATGCTTTTACCGGTCTCTCAACCATGTTGTCATAATGAGGAATTAGTAGTCTGGGACACACCGGACGTGCAGGAGGAAGTGATGGATTCAGTCCAGATGGTCACCACTGCAGCCAGGACAGCAGGAGCTCTGTTAACACTTTTCATCACGACTGCAAACAGACATGCAACAAATACTGTTACAATACAAACAACAGACCCCATCACTTCTCACTGTGTGGTCTCTTTTGAGGCACATGTTTCCTATAATAATAATAATTCCATTTATGACAGAGATTTATTAAGAAATTATAGATTCTCCAACATTCCTCTGAGGAGTTGCAATTTCATTACTTTGTGCAGATGTTTTGGCAACCACAGCTGTGAAGATCAGTCTTTACGTCACTATTTTACTTCCCCAGAATGAAAACACAGTGCACAAAACTTTTTATTAGTTACAGTGCATATGTGTGAATAAATTATGTCTAAAGAGCCGCTGGTGTCCATGTTTCTAAGCCATGGAGTAGAGGGATGCTGTGATGGAGGCTGACCTGTTCCCTCCAGGACCAGCAGAGTCTAATGGCTTCTCATCAATTCTTCCTGTCGAGGGAAGTGTGTGTCATGACTTCTGTAACTACTTCTGACAAGAGTGATGAAGCACTTGTTAAAGTTGTAAGATTCCGCCGCAGTTTGAAACCTTTAGATATGAATCTGTGTGGAAGGAGATGGACAGAGACAAAGGAGCAAACAGAGGAGGGGATGAGTGAAAAGGCGAGATAAAGAGCTGCCGCGGTTCAGACATGACAGATCGGCGACAGTGGAGAGGGAGAGGAGGGGAGAGAGGAGCTGATGATCTCCATCTGTCTGAGAAAAGCTGGGCGAGAAGAGCATCGTTAGGCTTTTGGAATAAGGGGAAGCAAACAAACACATGATTTGCAGATCTCACCCTGGCAGAGGCTTTGTTTGAGTCAGCTGGTAAGACGTAGCTTAGAGACAGTTTAGACCATCAGTCGTGTCATGCTAATGATCGCTGCTCTTCAGTCAGAGAGCTTGTGTGACAATATGGTTGTTTTCTGTTTACTGTATGTATGCCAGAGTCTATTTTGTGTGTTGAATGTGTGCGCGGTATCTGTGTTAATGTATTTTTTGTGTACTTTAGTTTTAAGGGTTTTGAGTGCTCTCAGATGAGACTGCTGAATCTCTAATTAGGACTTGGCACGGAGGAGATAGCCTCTGTAGTGGCTCTAACGTCAACAAGAGGGAGAGTGTGACCATGTGCGACCACTCATGTGAGAACAAAGTATTAGTTTGGTGGCTGGCAATGAGTAGTAATTTTTTCTACTTGGTTTATTTATGTTTTTTTGTAGGATATACTGTTTTTAGTCCAATAGAAACTTTAAAAATTAAGCAGGAAAACACATTTATCAATGCCTGCCAGAGAGACCGGTTTTGTGATCTGACACCCTCGTTGGCAGGAAGCCTTCACTTGTCCGTCTTTGAATTTTTAACTACGTGACAATACTGAGATGAAGTTTTGGCTTTAGTAAAGTGAAAAGAAAACCAACTTGGTAAGGTTTAGCAAAACATCAGGGTTGAAATGACTCTTCTTTTAAGCAGAATTCCATGGTTATAGTTAGGAAATGACAGTGGTCATTATTAAAGAAATCACTGACTGTTGGAAATGACAAACAAACAAACAACAATCTTCCATGTTCACAGTCTGATATGTTGACCAGTCCATCCACCTTCGACATTTGTCCCTCTGCCATGTCACATACAACTAACTTATTCCTTATTCATTTTCATTTTGTCACTGGAAACACAGTGATTGTTGTTTCAATGCTGTCCTTCTTAGGAGAACGGTGGCTTGGAGTCAGTTTTACTGTAGCAAGCATCTCTCTGTTTGTAGAAGTAAACCTGTGAAACATTTTACTGCTGAGCAACTTAGACAAGAAAGAAACCAGTGTGTTATGTAAGAAAGACATCCGGTAATTTAATTAACAAAATGTTCCTCATTCCATGCATATTCAACTTCTTTTTGACTGGAGTTTATGTGTGTTTAACAAAAGACAAACTAGCTCTTTTAAGCCATGAGCTGAAGCGGAGAGGCAGGTTGTCTCATCCTCCTGTTGTCTGTCTGTCCACATTAACAATCACAGAGTCACAACCTGTTGTACCTGAGCAAGATCCATTTTGCATTTCTGCCCTGTTGAAAAAGAAGAAACAAGGTGTGAGAGATGCAAAAATCATTTGCTGTGCCAAGAAAATTGGCTCTGCAGACAAACAGTTCTCACTGATTGAATAATAATGTTCCCCTTTTGTTCACTTGTCCAAAGCTGTTTTTTTAATTCATTTTTTAAATGATTCATCCAAAATGTGGAATTCCCAAAGTGACAGCATTTCAGAGCGTTAAATAAACACATCCACAGGTTGATGTAAAACATCGTCTTTTATTTCCAGTTTGAGTGACTATCAAAGGAGAGATTAGCACTGTTTGTGTCTGAATGACCCCAGGAAAACGTTAAAGTGAGGGGAACTAATGTGACTTAAATATGACACACCTATAGCACAATAAATGATGAAAAGAGAACACTGTGGGGCCCACGCAACACTGTAAATCACATCCTAACAGCAGCATACGGCGTTCTGACAGCCAAACAATATAACAATGTGCAAAAACACCTACAGTAGTTTAGAAAAGTGTCGCTTTGGGTTGGAAACTGCTTTTAAAACTTAGGGATTTGTTTGTTACGGGGATGTAGAGAGGCTGTTTGATTCCTATTTTAACCTTCTCATAAAAGAATATCATTACTGAGCTGACAAAATATCATTGAGCATAACATGTAATTAGAAACTAGGAAAACAACACTTGACTAATTCAGCTTTGAAACATACAAAAATGCTTCACCAGTGTAATTAAATGCTGATCTTAAACCTGGTTAATGTTGCTGACTGACATGACAAGTAACACAAGTTCATTTTAACTTTCAATTACTTTTTTAAAGTGTGAAAGGTCTTGTCAAGATTAAAACTTCTCATAAAAAAAGATTTGGCAAAGAAAGTGGTATGAAAACATGGCTAAACCAAATAAAAACAAAAAAAAAAACACAAAAAAAACTTAAATGGACGAAGATAATGATTTCAAGAAAGAATATAACATTTTTCCAGTTAAGTAAAGACAATTTGATCTGAATGAAACTAAAATATTGCAGTCACTTGCCTGTTTAAAAGAACTCTTTGAACCTCAAGCAGCTGCACCCACGCTGCTTGCACAAAATAGATTAAAGCAGTTTTTAAACGATGGGAAAAAAACACAGCTAGCCCACCTTCCTACAAGTATGGGTGACCTTAAATGCAGATTAATCACATGGGTTGTACACATTCATGCCAGTTAGAAAACAGAAACTTGATGACCATGAATTAAAGATACAGTGAGAAAGCATTATGAGTAGGGATGCTACCCCTTTTTTAAACCTGCCATTTGAAATATCAGTATCCTGACTATGTATTGACAAATCCAGGACGCTGTCCGTGGTGCTGAAGTAGCAGACAGATTTGTAATTGGCCCATTTTTTCTCAGTCCAGCCCTTTTGTGAGTTTCATCTTGGTTGTTTAATATTACATAAACTGTATACTATAAATAATAAATTCTGTACTATATGGCAGCATATATACTCCAATGTCACCTTCAGGATCAAAGTGACAGGTGTGTGTTTGCAGAAGAGTGAGAAGATCATAGAAACACACCGCTCACTAAAGTATTGCTGCAATATTCCCTTAGTTATTCTATGATTGTTCAGTAGTGATTGTGCTTCTAAAAATACTAACCCCAGCCAAGTCTCCTTTATAACAAAATATTTTAGAGAAGACATGACTTCACATATAATATTTACAATCAGGTTAGGTTCAAGATTAGAAGTAGTTAAGTTAGGATTTGAGCCACCTTACCTTTAAAAAAACAAAGAACTAAGTAGACATAGTACATAATGCAGAACTTAAACATGCTTTTTGCATCCAGTTCAAATTATTTGGATGATTTTGTATCCAGTACCACACCTGTTTACCACAGTATCACTTATGAAGTCTGTCACTTCACGTTGTCAAAATGTTCAATAAAGGCAAATTGCACAAATTTATCTAAGCCACATGTCAAGTATAGACAAGATTCTGTGTGTCGTGCACATTTATCACAGCGTTTTTGTACACAGATGAGAAGGAACAGTGGATTCTGTGAGCTGCTGAGGTTGCTGTGGAGACGGGTCAAGGGAGCCGAAGGAGCAGATGGTGGTGAGGTGACCCTGCAGCCTGCCTATCTGTTCCCCTGTTACCTCATGTAAATCTCAGCCCTATAGGTGTCACCTCAAGTAAAGCCAACCAGCATTACCAGTGTGTTTACACACCTGGACAGACCTGAGGCTGGCATACACACACACACACACACCCTTCCAGTGGGATTATACACTGTGCGTGCTGGTTGTAATGTGCCAGAACTGTGTTAATCCTGTCCCCCAGGTGTGTATCCACCTGCTTTAGCTCTCCCCTGCAGTTGACTGGGTCAGCCTTGTCCTCCTGCTCTGAGCGAGGAACAGAATGGACACCAGGCCACTAGGGCTTCCCTCTGAATGGCCCACGGAGATCGGCACTGATTAGAGAGCTAATCCTCTTTCATTGCCTACTGTAGGACTAGCTGCCGGATGGTTTGATGGTCAGTATCTTCCTTGTCAGGAAATGCTTTTTCCCGTCTCTGTTGAGTGTCACATGTCTCCCTTGTAGATTCTCACCGTGACTATCAGCATACGCTCCACACAGGTGTGTTTGTTGTACATTTTATTCTCACATTTAACAGGAATGGCTTTTTTTATCTCCACTCCGCTGCTGCGTTGTGTTATCTGAGGATGACAGGAAGGTGTGTGTACTATATGAGTGTGCATACCTGTTTGGCCGTGTGTGTGTGTTTGCAAGGATAAGCAGCCTACGTGTTCTACAGTGCCATGTGCAAATGTTGGCATGTGCGCCTGTGTGTGTATGTGTGTGTGTGTGTGTCTCAGTGATGCATGCATATGCTACACTTGGTATCCAGGGTGTATGTGGATGCTGCACATCGGCAGATGTTAAGCACCGACGTGCATTATTGAATGCACACACGCACACACATTTTCTGTGAGCCGAGCTTTAATGGAGGAACAGTGTAGTGTACACTCTGCCCACCGGGGAACATTAAAGTTCACAATAATATTATCCCACATACACTGCACAGACCCACCGATCATGCTGGCAGGCAGAGGCTGGGGCATAAGCTGTGTGGAGTGCACAGGAAGGGAAGCTAAGGAAAGAACTGACGAGGTTTATTGAAAGGTGAAAAAGAGTGTAGTGGGGGAATTCTGGGACAGTCACAAAAGGATGAAAGGATGACAGTGGGGGGTAAAGATTCTCACTACTTATTGAGATAAAATGTAAGAGAATATCGCTCTGTGCTAAAGCGAGAGAGGTTAAGAACAGAGCCGAGTCAGAGACAGATGAAAAGAGTGAGCTGTTGAGCACAGAGAGGGCACAAAGCCGACTGTGCTAAGCTACACCCACACAGATTGTTGATGTGTCCATACTTCATCAGCAGCACGGTTGACGTTGGAGTCTCGCAGTCTCTGACTGTAAGCACAAGGATCCTTTCGCCGTTAAGTTCTCCACCTTTTTTATCCTCTTTATTTGCCTTCACTTAGGTCTTTACTCCATCCAACTCTCTCTGTCCTCTCGCATCACTCCTCTTTGCCTGCCCTTCCTCTTCGTCTTTGTATATTTTTAGTTCATATCAATTCAAGGTCCCAGAAGCAGTTATGTTTGGCGCTTCCTCATAAAACAAACACAGACAGACGTGCACTACTTGTGCTACGCCCTCCCATTTCTTCATTTTCATTTAAACCTTAAAATATATCACGGCACACACATCCTCACATGCTCCGTTTTCCATATATCATCATCATGGAAACACCTGCTTTTACGTTCACACCTTTCTCCTTCCCTTTCTTTTGCTCTCTTAATTGCAGTTTCAGTTGCGAACATCCATGATTGCTCACTCTCGAGCAAACACTCACAGGGATTTTAAACATGCAGACATGCATTCTCACATGCAGAGTTTACAGAGAGACTCAGTCCCCTTCTGTGCTCATTATGGTGGGTTCACTGGCTTTTCTCCTGCCTTTTTTTGTGTGGCTTTATAGTACAATCAAATATCACATAACATTTTTAAACTCTACCCTGGGAATCGTGATCTTTGCCCCATGTGCAAGGTGTGTTTGGCACAGAGCATCTGGCAACACATGTAGCACAACAAGATCACGACCAGCACAAGCAGCGTTACTACTGTTTAGTATTTTCCTGACCTTTAAAATTGGCTTTGCTCATCTGTTTGATATTTTTGCACAGAGTGCATCATACACAGATAGGAGGAGAAGCGCAAAGTGGTGAAAGGTAGAGTTTGGTGGAAAATGTTTCTCAGAAAGCACATTTAAAACCATTTTTCTGCCACTTAAGCAATTTTATTATTACCAGATAACAAATTAACATCAAATAAGCTGTTTGAGACTCTATCTGGCTAGTAGATAAGTGTAAATCGTGCAAATCCTATGTAAATGCATTAAAAAAATTCATATGGATAAAAAAGAGTATCAGCCTACACTGATGTATAAAAGAATAAGAGTGATTCACACTGTTTTTTTTACCGTATACATACCTAGTTTATCCTGAGTACATTTAAACCCCTGCAGCCATCACAAGGCAGCAGGACACACATGCTGATAAATCTGCAGCCTTCAGTTTAAGTGCCATCATGCACAGCAGCCACTGTGTTTTACTTTCATTAAAGGACATGCAAACAGCACCAAGCTGCTACAAAGTAACTCCATCCACCTCTACACACATCATCACACAGCTCCATTATAACTCAGTTTTGTGCTGTTTGTTTGAGAGACATCAGATTATCGGGCTTCATTAATCCTGTGCATCACAGCCTTTTTTTCCAGTCAGAAGAAAACAAATCAGTTGTTCATGTTTTAATTCTTGAAATTAACCATAAAGCAAATGCCGCTGTGTCACATTTAAAGATATGATGTAACCATTCACAACATGAAATAAAGCAGAATAATGACTGAAATAGTCTCCCATTGATGTGATCATAGAAATGGCTTCACAAAAGCCTTTTTTTTTTAAAGAATTCATTTCTATCATCACTGTACTAATTAGCTGTTAACTGTAACTGGCTGAGACTTAATTAACCACCTCCACCCTCTGATCTATACCCACCTCCACCCAACCCCCCCTTTGCACACTGCACTGCTGCACCTATACAAACCAAAATAGCTCGCACAGTCTGTGCACCCAAAACCCACTGCTTTGCATGTTGTCGTGTGAGTGGGATTTAAACTGGACCCCATATGTGTCTCCAATCCCTACAGACAATAGGAACAGATGATTGAACATGTTGTGTGTGGTGTGTGACAGGGGGTGTATTTGTGCATGCATGTAAAACCAGATTTGTAAGCACTGTACCCTCTTAATTATTTTAATTGCTGCCATTTTATTCAATTTAATCTACAGAAAAATGTATTGTTGACATTTAAGTGAAGGAAAACCTGCCTAATGTCTGACATTAAATTTCTGTCTGTATGCACGGCATGAATGGGGGGATGAATTACGTTTCTAAGTGTCTGTGAACGTGCGTGGATGCATGTAAGTGTTTCGTGGAGTGTTTTCATTTTCCTCCACAACTCTGATGCACAGGGAGAAAACCATTACATCTCAAGGGCATCCCTGACCCCCTCCAACATCCCCGCTTACTCTTCACCGTTCTGTAAACAATAGGCCCATAAAAATGCTCCTCGTTCATTTCAAACACTCTTCACATTCCCTGATTGTGTAATTGAACCTCTTACTGTGCACACAATGGAAGTTACTCTATCAACCTGCGTAAAATAATATCCTTGTTGAGAGTCTGGAAAAACAAATTAAGACGGTCTTAATGAAGCTGCTTTTTAAACAGAGACCAATACATTAATACAGCGTGCAGAGCCACATACTTCCTGAGCATTTAGGTTTGCAGCCACTTGAAGCCTGACTGAAGAAGACGCTTTGGCTAATTGATGTTGAGTTCAGTGAAAGGCCTGGTTGTGTTTGGAAGAAGAAGAAGAAGAAGCCTGCAAATGGCTCTTCCGTGCAAGAAGGAACATGGGAGATTACTTGGCTGAGCAACAGCATTTACAAGGGGACAACATCTGTGGTCACACACACATACACAAGTACAAGTGCATATGACATGGGCACCCACATGCATGTGTACACATACATTATAAAGCTCCAGTAATCAATAAGACTTATTCTCAGTCTTTTCCCTTCAATCTGTGTCTCTGTTTATATCTCTTTCACTCTCTCACTTCATCTTTCCCCAGCACTTTCCTCCTCTTTTGTGTCAAATTTATCTTTAATTGGTCTCTGTGTAGCACTTCTTAGGTAATGAATTGTTAAATGTAGTTCCCATTGGTTGGCTAACACGTTCTGCAAATGAGCAAGGAACTGACATGCAGGCACTTGATTTTAATTTCCTCTTTTCTTCTTAGTTCACAAAGATATGGATTATTGAGATCCCACAGCTGGAATCTGTCTTTGAGCAGCTTGATCACTGCCATGTTTCATCATTAGATAGTGTCTTAGAGAGCTGCCTAATCGGAGAAGCTCCACCGGCCGTTTGGCCAAAAAAAGGGGGGGCCAATTGTTCTCACTTTCTGTGATGATAGCAATTTGACGGCACCGCTGACTATGATGCAGGAACCTGTCTAGTCATATTTGTGGGATAGAGGGCACATTCCTGTTGCTTTGATGTTGAAGTGTTTGAGTTTCGCCAGAGGCAGAGCTCTTAGAGAGATCACAACAGTGGTGGACGGTAGGGGAGCGTGATGTGGTTTAGGATGAATATAAGTGCTTTTATTGGCTTCCTCTGGATGACACCATTCAGCTCCCTGTTCAGCCTCTCTCATGTGGGAAATGGTCGGGTTTGGAATTGAATCCTGTATACTCTAAGGTGACTTTATAAGGGAATCATACAGGATGGTTATTGCACCATCAGGAATGTAATGAAACTGGCTCAAAGGTGACGAGTGTACAGGGGAAGGTCACTGTTAATATATGGTGATCTCCTACTGTACAATATAGGAGTCTGCCAGCCGTGGAGGAGAACTGAGACTTCTCTAGTCAAGCTTAGCAGTCTTGGGAGACTCTCAAGGACTTTGTGTTTGCTCAGGTCTCCAGTCGTCTATTTTTGCTTTTCTTCTCTAGCTTGACTGCCTTTGTTGGTGAAAACACTGGAAACCTTTGGGAGCTTATTTCCTGAGACCAATGCAGGCCTGTGTTTAAAGCCACACATGCGCGGGTCTCTGTGTGTCTGTGTGTGTGCTTGTCCATGCATGAATGTGTCTGAAAGTCCATTACTGCTGCGACTGCGTAAACGCTGTGTCCATTATGCCTGTATGAGAACCAGGCTCTCATACACATGCATGTGGCACTAATTATTCATTTGATTTGTTCTTATTTTCACCTTTGTCACCAATTTGCCAACAGCATATGTCTCTCTTGCAAATCCCCAATACCAACCCCTCCACAAATTGAATGACTAACAGAAAAAGCCCAGTGATCCAAGTATCTCAGCTCCGTCCGTAATTCATTAATTTGCTGTTTCCCTACAGTCAGTCACCCAGAATAATCCATCTGGAAAGTCCAGTGAGCTTTTCCGCCACCAAGCATAAATGGGATTGTGGATGACAGCTCACAAAGCTTATATCCACAGAGAGTCACATTCTGTCTTAATGTATCCATATGCACTGTAAGCCTGCATGCACAAACATATAGAAACCCATATATACAAGTCCCTCCTCAATCGCTCTTTAAACGTATATAAAGTGAAGCATATCATCTCGGCCTCTGAAGCATTGAAAACATGCTCACATTTACTTTGTACATAACATGTTTCATGCTTAGTTTTTCACACAATTAGGCACGAGCGGAGGCTCAGTCATTTTCCAGTCCACATATTTCTTGATGCCATATGTGTAGCATGCATCCCAAGTTGAAGGAAAACGGGCCAACTGTCATGTGTTTGAAAAGTTTACAGTGATACTTTGTGACACCTTCTGAAATTAATTCAGCCCGGTTTGCTGCAGAGAATAGACAATGCTTCTGGCCCCGCGGGTGCTCAGGCATCTGTGTTTTAAAGGTGGATCATTGATCCCAGAGCATAAAATTTGCACGAGCATACCAGGCCAACCACTGGTGGACTCAGGGGGCAAAAGGCAGCACGGCAAAGCTCCAACACTCCCCTCGGAGGTCACTAATGACTGCTCTAGTCCCCTAAACATGCAGGTTTACACAGGAGACGCTGCAGCCATGTCACACAGCACATGTAGTCACACAGTCCAAGTATCAGTGAGGAGACACTAAATTCAGACAGACAAATTTAATCAAGTTTCTAACTAGCAAAGCTGCATCTTCTGCAACACTTAATGTGAAAATATACTTAAGTCAACCTTATTGTGCTTGTGTGGTAAATGTTGTTGTGTACTATTTGTTTGTTTGTTTCACACTTGTGTGTTTTGATGTGGCAGCCATTTCCCCTGTACTGAGATTGATTCCACCAGCCTGGCTGTGTTTTAATTAAGGGTGAGAAGCTTAAACTTGATGCTCATACATCGAAGCTGTTTCATTAAGATTGAATCCAAATCTGTCTCCTCCTTAACATGTCTTTTTTTGCAGTAGCAGACAGACACACAGCAGTGGAAATAATACCTGATTCAAATCATGAATACATGTCATATAACCACAGAAAGTGTTTTAGAAGTAAGACACATAAAACACTCATTCCTTCTCTCATGATGCTCTCACAACCTTTTATTGAGTCAAATGCTCACCAGATACATTTGCATGTTTAATTACCTTATGTCTGTGGTCGCTTAATTCCACACTTTGCCTGGTAATCGCAATCAGAGAGTCGTCCCTTTGTTAGGAGGTGCTCCCAATCCTCCGCATTTTAAATGGTGTACCCCCCCCCTCTTCCCAAACCATGATAATTGATGTGTTTCCCATAAAGGAATGGTAATTAAGATAATGAGATTTTCAGAAGCAAGTGTAGCATGCCAAAATGAGGGGGAGCATGTCTCTTGACTGGTTCACTTCAGCTTTATAAATTTCCCCCCTGTTATTCTTTTCATTTCACCAGCTCCACTTTTCTTTTTACTGATGTCTGCCTCCTATCTGTGCTCTCCTCACCACATCTGCTTCCCCTCTCGTCTCCCATACACAGCTTGTCCTCATTTGTTTGCCGCCGCATAATTGGCTATAGGATCACCCATTGTGTAATTATGTATAGCAGTTTGATATGTAATTAAAAATGTATCAGTATCCAGTATAATTTGTGCTGTGTGATTACCTATTAACAGTGCAAACAGTTGTGCCTAAAAGCCCATGACCGCCCCTCTCATAGATGTCACTGTGCGTCTCTGTCGGTATTTACATACCAGCAGGTGCTACATCTGAGCAGAAAGCTTCCTTCATAACAGCACATAATAAACACTTCTCCTCAGGGCTGACCCCTTCTGGTCGACTTGGTTGGTTGATATGTTGTAGCTGATGTCACTTCCATAAGGGGGAAAGTGTTTCTTAATCCATCAGATGTGCTTGTTCACCAGTCTGTGCATGCAGTCCTCTTTGCCTGTTGTAGCACAGTAGCCTTTAGTGTTGATAGGTTATTCCTCGTGACGTGTAACCAATCAGATCAGTTCTGCAGGCGGGACACTGAGTACAACTACAAACTGGTGAATGGGTTACAGACTAAATCTGTTTTTTCATTTGTATGAGGGATAATATCTGAAGAATCAAGTCTGGATTTTTGTCTGGAGTGTCACATGTGAAGCACAAAACGGGAGATTGTCCATGTCAGACACATTATCACCTACTGGAAATGCTCTGTTTGGTTCAGGTTGGGTGACAACCGTTCACTTGCTGTGAATTCTCTGGACAGTGACCTTGTTTATTCACACATGGGCTCAAAGGGACTTTACACAGACTTTTGTACAAGAGTCCTTGCAGGGTGAAGTCTGTTCAGCTTCTGGTCCGACTGATTCAGACATTTGCATTCTCAGATGCAGCTCCTCAAAGTTCAGGGTTCTGGTGCATCTTCTGAATTCTGCTTTAATGTTGCGTAAGAGAGACAGGCAGCTGCATCTGAGCCAAAGTACCAGAGAGATGACGTGCAGATTTTTTTTTTTTCTCCATCGATCAAAGAGGAGGAAAAATTTCAGTCAGACAAGATTTTCTTTGGCTGAATACAGGCCTACTTCTAACACATCTCCTCACATTAACATCTCTCTCTGACAGCTTGTATAATTGTGAAATGTGTTATCCTGCAACCTTAAATCAGGCACGTTACAAGACCATGCACTTTACTTCAGACAAGACCAAGCATGTTCCTCCGCATCACCCTGCTGAGTGAGTGAGCTAAGCAACACAGCATGGCTTGTTCTTCTCAAACAACGACACCAAAACAGCACAGGGCTTTCAAAGCGCTTGTTACAGCTGCCTCGTCATAAGGTTAAAAAGAGGGCTTGTGAGGACAGTCTGAGGAAACATCTTAATAAAAACACCAGGCTGCAAACTGGCCCCGAATACCATCACCACTAAATGATTTAATGTGCCTGAAAGGTCCGCTGTTGTTTTATCTTTGTAGCTGTTTTTAGGAAGTACAGAAAGAGCGTCTGCCTCCTTGAAAAGGCATATGATTGTATTTTTTATGAGCTCTTTATCTTCTTAGTTTGCCTCTGTGCATATAGTCACAGGTCATGCCCTTTCTTATCTGACCTACTGTTAAGATGTTATGACTTATTGCCATTAATAAATACATTAGATGTTGGTCACCGTACACAGAAACATACCTGTGAAGCTTTAAACTAATATATCAAACCAGTTTCATTTCAGTAAATTGCATGTTTATCTTTAAACTCATAAGCATCATCGCAATAATAAAAAAGTTTAACCTCTGCACTCATTTAAATACAAAAGATGAAGTTTCGAGGTCTGTAATTGTATTAAACATGTTATGCTTGCTAGCAGAGAAATGTGGGTATAATAGGCTTAACATGCCCCAATT
>JAPZDZ010000005.1:6803333-6814760 GCA_029783805.1 Acanthurus tennentii
AAAAATTACCCCCAGAGCCACAGAAGATATTTTAGATTTGTCTAATTAGTAACCCCTAAAACTTGTAAATTGATTTTGATATGTAAACCAGTGCAGTTCCCCTCTAACTGAACGGTACACTGGGGCTTTGGCACTAACATGGCAGGGCAAAAAGAGAGAGGAGGAAAAAATATGGGATGATGTTGCGCAGAGAGCCCCTACAGACTCCCAGTAGAGTATCTAAAGCACTGAGACACCGAGGTAAATATTTTACAGCCGGGCTCCATTTTGTGAGCAGAAAAGTTGTCTCTCCCTCCAGACGAGAGTTTCTCTTTTATTTAGCTTTATTTATTTATTCTCCTCTTCCTTAATATTTGTTGAGTCATGCCCTGAGCAGCTTTATGGAGCAACGTGGCAGATTTATGGCAGCCAGAACATGCAGAGAGAGTGAGAGAGAGAGAGAGAGAGTGGTCCCTCATGGCACGTGGGAGATAGAGAGGGAGAAAGAAAGAGATGGGGTCCAGTGGAGGCTGCTGGATGGGCAGTAAAATCAAAGCCGTAAGCAGAGAGATAAATCTGCAACACTGCCGGGCAGCACAGACCCACTTTATCTCCTCGGCTGCTGCAGCCAGTGCAGGTCTCAGACAGCCGCCATCACAGCCAGCTTTCCACAACACACACACACACACACATAAATAAAACACATATGTTACATAAACTGTCACAAAGGACATGCAGCAGTGATGTAGTGGAAAGTCAAAGAGGATGACAAAAGAGAGAGAGAGGAGAACACAAAAGTCCATAACAAGGAGTGAAATTGAACACGAGAAAAGAGCGATCATGGGAGCAGAAAGCGAGGGGGGGGGGTCACAGAAAAGAGGATTGGGTGAGGAAATGGAGGCAGGGGCATGGGAGGGAGTTTATTCATCCCGGGAGAAGAGGAGTCTTGTCCTCCTTGCACGTCTCTGACCATTGTGCCAAGATCCTGTCACTCAGGACGACAGACGACTAAACAACAACAGCACCAGCAAATAGCAGCATGTGTGTGCTGCTATCATCGCAGATCTACAAGGCTTCAGGAGTCCTCAGGGGATGTGTGGCTGTGCGAATACCAAAAGCAGGCCAGTTTTTTCCCGTCTCAGATATTACTTTTTCGACAACTTGACATTTTTGATGTAGCTTCCAAAGGAGACAAAATCAAGGTTGTGTAGGATGGTCTGGATTTCTTCCAGACGGTTTCTTTATTGCCAGATTTACTGCTGTCCCCCGATGGTGAGTTGGTGCAGTCCACTTACACCGCTCCAGCACAGGAGGATGATTCATATTGTGGGGTTTGGATTTCGTGAGACGCAGCTATGCAGAAATACACACACACACACACACACATACTGTATGAGAAAAAAAAAAACACAGACTCACTGGGTAGGTGTCGATTCCCTCGGGGTGATTTGTCATGGATTCATTGTCCCAGAGGATGGGGTGAAGGTATTCAGCTCACGCTTACGCAGCATGTCCCCTTTCTCACTAGGTCTCCCTCTTCATCATGTACACACACACACACACATGCATGCAGGGATATTTGCACATGCCAGTGCATCACTTGGGGTGTGTGGGTTACCAGCATACACACATATACACTTGCAGTGCAGTCCTTGGTTACTGTGGGACAATTATAACTGATACAGGACTTTACTTTCCTTCAAAGCCAGCAGATGGGTGCACTCTAGTGGAAAGGAATTTGAATCAATTATTTGAGAGAGAAGGACCCAATAGACAGGATGGGCTGCAGGGGAGAGATGACTCTTATATCTGCTTTAATTTTTACATGTGTAGAGGCACACACACACACACACACACACACACACATACACACACAAACACAGCCACACACACTCAGACATTAACATTCTCATACTGCCCACAATTGGTGGTAGATATTCGTAGTTAGACTTGCACTTAAATATGCTGACAGTCCTGATTTTCCTTGTGCTTTAGCAATATGTTTTTTGACAAATTCAGACAAAAAGACAGAGAGTCTGGTTGCCCCACGCTGCACTGTCTCCTCCCCAATTACCTTGTCTTCTTCCCTCACAATTTGGGAACATCTGTCTGCTGCCAAAGCAGCTACCGAACAGTCACAAGCTTTTTGTTGTAATGTCTTTTCATTTGATTCCCCCCAATCAGTGAACTTGCTTGTGTGAAGAAAGTAAATGGAGTTTTGTTTTTTTTTAAATGTAGAGCTGTTAAGTTTTGATTACGACCTCTGAAAAATTCCCAACAGTCAGAAATTTTAGGAAAAAGTAATCCAGAAAAATCTGACTCGGGTGAACATCGTCACACCATCCAATTTTATTTAAGCTAACTTGAACATTAACCAGTATAAAGTCCCCTAAATAAAAATGCACAGCAACCCAAGCTAGCTAGCCTGGTAACATGCAAGGTTTTTGTAACTCCCTCTCTATAGGAGCTTAATGCAATGTTGACTTTTGCCATTTCAACTGGTGATATGCAGTTACAAACTGACACATTTGATTCCTGCCGATTCCTCACACTTGACCTCTTATCCATGTTGTTGCTCTCTCCCTCCGTTCCTCCCTCCGTCTCTCCACCTTTTCATCCCTCACCTCCCTTCTCTCTTCACTGCCTCACGCATTGACCTCTGCTTGCTTTAAGATGTGAGGATTCGTCATCTGAGGTCTGTTGAAGTGGTTATCACTCAATCATCTCTTCTTTTCTCTTTAAAAAGTCTACAGTACTGAAGACATTCTTGATCTTCAGCACCTTGCTGTGTCACCAGACATGTAACCTCCCAGCGGTGAGGGGTGAAATTGAAATTGGCAATGCTCTAGGGAGTAACTAAAGGTCAACACGGAGTCACTTCACTAAATTACTCTCCATCTCTCTCTTGCTCTCTGTCTGTCTGTATGTTTTACACACTCACAAGAACACACACATGCATACAGTTCAGTTCTCTCACTTGAACGCCATACCTCTAAAAGTTCCTCACACTCAACATCACTTAAGTTCTCACAGTGTTTCTTCTCTTTAGCAAAAAAACATGTTTGCATGTGGTGCTTTCCTAGGCTTTCTAGACTGTCCCTGTTGTGCACATACAGAGAGCTGCACAGTAATGTGCATGAAGTTTCATAGCTTGATCATCATCAGCAACACAGTTAAATGTTCTCGTGACCACTGGCACATTGTGGACTACCAACTAGGAGCAGCACCATGTCAGAGTCTGCAAGTATCTCCATTAACAGGCCCAAGATGACCCAAACTCCATGTTAAGGCTCAGCACAGGTGAAGAGCGTCGTGTCTACTGGTGCAGAAATCCAAAGAGCAGAGTTCACAGTGGCAGAACCTGCAGTCTCTAGGACTGAAAAGGGCTCTAACCAAGAACATGCTCATGGTTCCACTGTGACTTTCTGAGGTGTCCAAAGGAGAACTGTTTTTGCAAATGACCTGAACTATGACTCAATATCAATCAGCCTTCCCAGACATGTTTCGGATAAAGGAAACATTGGAGACGCATGAGTTTCTGACCCTCCCTACACCCCCAACCAACCAGATTTGGTCCCCTGCAGTTTCGTTCTTTGTGATTGCACCTCATGTTAATGTATTAATAATTTTGCCTGTGTGTTTGACTTGTTTTATTATTACGATGAAGATAAAGGTGTTGTTGATAGTGTAAATGGAGAGGATGATGATCTTACAGGGAATCCAGTAAAAAACAAAAGCAAGAGGGCCAACTGCAGTCCTGGTGACTCGATATCTTAAAAGGAGATTATCTTTAAAGGAGAGGCGGATTAGCTACAAGGTCATTTTCCTATTGGCTGTACATGTACAAATTTACATTCTAACACAGAGAAAAAAAATAACAAAGAGACAACCAGCACTTAAAGGTCACACTACAGATACAGGGGGCAAAAAAAAGTCTCTCGTCATGCAGTTTGGTTTCAGTCCCACGGTGACCCAGTGTTAAGTAACCCATGGTGACTGGTATGGTAACTAGTGTGTCAGCGAAACAAAGCTAAATGTTTAAGTGTGTGAACGGTCGTCATTAATCACTGAGTCTGGCGCTGAGAACAGGAGGCTGTGCTATGATAAATGAACTAACAGCGCCTCTGCACATGTCTAACAGGGAAAAAGGAGAGGAAGGACTTAGGTAATGAGAAAATGCAGAGCCAGAAACAGTCACACATAGCAGGCAATAAAGACGAACGCAACGCGCCACCGTGCATCGCATACAGCCGCTTGTTTTTAATGCTACCTTAAAATTACTCAGCAAAGACAATGAGGAGTAAAAAGATGCAAGGGAGGAGGAACCAGCTCCTGATTTATTCCAGGCTCTCTGAGAAACCAGGCTGATGCTGGACTGTCAGGCGCTGCCTTTCAGCAGCTGTCGTTTTAACCACGCGTCCAGCACCGTTGGTTTTAATAGACCTTATTGGCAGCCATTAAGCCGACTCAGCATGTGGATTCGGCGGTGAGAAAAGAGCTGTCTGTGACTGGCTGCTCAGCCAGGAGGATCAGTGACTTCACCCGTTTAGTTTTTCTCCTTTTTACATCTTCCAGAGGCGACACAGAACAGCGAAGCAAAACTTTTACAGTGACAGTACCAACTTTTATTTGTCTGACGCTTCCTCAGTTTGTACCCCAGTTAGTCTGCAAGGATTGTCTTTGGTTTGTCTTGTGTTCCATTTAATTAAATCCAACTTTCTTGTATAGTAAAGCAGTGTAGTAGTAATTCCACGCGGCAGGGAAAAACATTTAATGAGGGTTTATTTGAAGGTTCAGATCACAGCAGACTTGTCTACAGCTTTTATACCCGCGGATACTTAAACTGCCTTATGCTACTATAATCTGTCATAAATAATAAAGATGTCTGTACCTGCATTCTAGCATAAAATAACAGCAGACATCTTATTGAAGTCATATCCTAATATCATATTTTAAGCATAGTTAAAACTGCTGTATTAACTTCAACAATATATCAGCATAAGGCTCTGAGTAAATATGGTAAAAATGGTGCGAAAAAGACTGAATTGTTTGTTTGTGCTCTGTTGTATTTTCAGTAGAAAACCCAAACGACTGACTAGTCATTTCCTGTCATGCATATGCGGAGTGTCAATGTGCATGCATCATAGCATGACTGTCTGCTGCCATCTTTGCTGTGTGTTTAGGTGCTATTTAGAGGATGTGAGGTGATGCGAGGTGACGCGGCAGTCGGTTTTTGTCAGCACTTTTCTGTTTGGTGTGTCAGGTCCATAAGGCAGCAGATCTGCTTTGTTTCTCTCTGGCCTGAGCTCAACTTTATCCTTACTGACAGCGTGCGTATTCAGTTTTGTCAGTCATTCGTTCGTGCATGTGTGCCTCACTGTGTGTTTATAACAAAAACCATTACCCCGGCCGTCCTGAGCAGTTGTGTTAAATCAGTCACCGCTGAGGGTTTCTTCACCCTTTAAAGCCAAGCGGTGTCTTTAAAGAGAGAGGATTTAGGTAATGGTAGCTTTCACCTCGTCTGCCTCTGATGCTCAGGCTCACTGACAGGTAATCAAAGAGAAGGAGCACCACACTCATCCCTGCATCACTCTGTATTTGATACAGGTAGGGCAGACAGGAGGAACAGGCAGACATAATGAGACCCGTCTGCTTTTCACTGGCTTCCAGAAACTGTCCTTTCATCCTCTTCCTCTTCCTGCGGTCACTGCCACGTCTGTTCGGTCAAGGTGGCAATCACAAAATCAGGGAATGTCACCTGAAAAACGAACGCTGCATACAGAGAAATGCAGTTGAAAATTTGTGTAATTGTTCAAAAAGGCAGAGATGACTGTACAGTTATAAGAAAATATGCAGGAAAGGATGGAGAAGTGAGGGAAGAAAGATGAGAAAGGAGGGAGAGATAGCAGGGGGAAATGGGAGAGGGAGCTGGCACTGGAATGACATGCATGAACAGCAAAGCGAGCTGGGGAAAAGGCGGCTTTGCCATTCACTTTGAAGCTTGCTCCACTTCTGTCTGTCTTACGTAACAGAAAAATGAAGAAAAACAAGTGTGCAAAAAAAAAAAAAAGGCAGCGTGAAGAGAGAAAAAGAGGAGGCAAGAGAGAAGTTCCAAACTTCAGTTCTCTGATGTTTCCGGCAAGCGTGTAGATGTATCTGGACGATAGAGTTAGTCACCATGCCACAGCGAGCTTTGGTGCTGAGTGAGGGGTAAAAGAGTTAGCAGAGAGAGGGGGAGATCAATCAGTGGTGAGAAGAGAGACACGAAAGGAGGGTTGAGAGGAGGCTGTCGGACAGAAAAAGATAAGGAGACGGAGGAGAGAAACAGGAGGAGGAAGGATAAATAGAGAGGACAGGGGAGGGATCACACGGAGCATTTGAACCCCAGAGATCTACAGTAGCTCACTATCTTTCTCCATGTTACATAAGCCGATCTCTCCATCCTCACTGCCGAGTGTGTGTGTGTGTGTGTGTGTGTGTGTGTGTGTGTGTGTAGGCCAGCTGAGGCTCTTCACACATGTCTGTTCCTCATTAACCAAAGAAGACCTCCAGTCAGAGGCCACGGCCTCATCCGGCAACCACGAGCGCTGTTCCACTTTGGCTAACACCTCCGTTACAGTGGCCCCGTTTCTGCTGCACTGTTGCTTTTTTATGACAATCAATCTTCATGATGTCACCATCGCCCACGGCAGCGAACGTTGCTATGGAGATCAGTAGATCTGCACCGAGCTGCTGCCTTAGGGAGAGCGTATGCAAGCTTACGTTAGTTAGTGCGTTAGTGCATGTGCATGCGTTCTGCGTGCGCCTGTGCACACAGTTCATCTTTAATTGCCATCTGCAATCTGCATGGTGAACACAGTCAGTAATTCTAGAGGCCCAGTGTGGGGTAAATAGCTGAGACTCATTTACAAGTGTGATAATAGACTTTCTCTATTTTTGTCTTTCTTGTTTCTCTTGCTCTCTTTTCTCTGCCAGTCTTTCTTTACATCTCTTTCTCACTCTCTCTCTCTCTCTCTCTCTTCCTCCACATAACAGTTAGTCATTGCACAGTAAATCACAACATACTGCAGAGCACAGTAACAGCAGCAGTATCGACTTGGTTCGGTTCGCAATTTGCATAATTTTATGAATAAACACTTTTTCGGGGAAGATAATTATCCTCAGTTTTGTTATTAAACATGGTTGGATTGACTGTGATTGGCTGCAGCTGACTCTCTTTTAAAGAATAGAAGTTAATGGTCGAACATAGCCGGCGGGGATGCTTAAGGAAAAGTATGACCAGCTTTATTTTTCTTCTTTTTATGTTATAGGTTGTCATCCTTAGTAATTTTCTTGAAACTGCCAGGGATGAAAGAGAAATTGTGTCACCTTTGAAATATAATGAAAAACAATAAGAATAAAACAGAAATATAAAACACAGAAATAAAAAAAAAACAGATAAACCTTTATTTGACCGTAATTTACCCAGAAAAAAAGATGAGAGAAACTCTCGTTTCCTATTGCTATTTTCGCCCCTCCTTGCAATTTCTCCCTTCTCGTCTGCTCTTTTCTCCTCCCCGCTTCTTTCCTTCCTTCCCTAACAACTCTCTTCAACCCCTGAAATGTGTTATTAGTATTAAACAATGGAAGAATAGGCATTTTAAACACAAGCTTTACTTTCCTTAATAACTACCCTCCGTGGTAATAATTACCCCCTTTGAAGCAAAAGAAAAACCCTTCTTGGGTTACCAGGCAATAAGCGTGCAGCTGGGGTTGTGTGTTTCATGTGTTTGTGTGTGGGTGCACATTTACTGTTGCATATAAATAGTTGAGTACGTCATTACAGATTGCAGACCTTTTCTCTTCATTTTCAGCTTGTTTTTGTTTTATTGACACTCACTGCCTCTTTTTTTTTATCAGGGGAAATGACCAAACCAAAATCCAAAAAAGTTTATTTATGCTGCAGCTTATTTGGTCTGTGTAATTATATTTTCTTTAGCCGCTATACAGAAATCTCTTTTTAATACAGCTGCATTGTCGCAGATGAATGACAAAGTGATAGTCCTCGTTCTGGGCGCAAATATTCATTGAAATTAAGGCTTTCACACTTTGGCTTAGTTCACTATGACTTCTACCAGGATGTATCTCTCCACTGCTGTTTAGCAAGAAAATACTGACCGCGAGATCACAAAGAGGGAATTTAATAAAGACCACTCAATGGGTTGGACTGATAAAGGTGCATATAAGCTTCATCTGGGCTTTGTGATGCGTTTGTGCACAGAAGAACTATAGATTTTGTCTCTTATGTAGCTAAGAGTGGAGCACTATTAGTGTGTCACTTTATGGCCAGTATGAAGCTGCAGCTCTGGATGCAGTCGATTGACTTTTGTTCTGCTGGCACAGATTCAGATCCCTTAGCTTGGGGTTTCTGCAGGTACCAAGTAACTGTCCGATACCAGTGCTATGACTTTTCCCACATGCGAAGTAACTGGTATAATTTTAACAGGAAGGTAACATGAAGCCAGGAGTTACTTGATAGTTGACAGTGTAGTGACACATTAGAAACACAAGTATGAAAGATTCGACATGCAACAAAAGTTCTGTTGCAGAATCAACTGAGGACATCAGTATTAATTTTTCAGTCATTACTGGTGCCAACATCGAACCATCGCTTTTAGACAACTGACTGAAAGTCAAAATCTATCCATCAGCTCTGCCTTTTCTGTGGACTAACAACGCTGACCACATGTCACAATAAAACATCAATGCCGTCATTAATAACCACTGAACAGGCTCATGTTGAGACAAGACTGATATCAGTGTCTCAATGTGCATGTGAGACGAAAAGTATGGATTGGTTTTGATCATTTCAAAGACTCCTCTGTGAGCTCTAATCTCACGTTTATGTTTCAGGCTACAGACTGTGACAATGAGGTCAAGCTCACCGACTGTTTCTGAACTGAGATCCTTTTCAGTGTCTTTGCCTCTTTCACTTAGATTAGGTAAATCCAGGAAATCCACCAGAACAGTCACCCAGAGGTGTAGTGCTACTTGCTTAAGTACCAGAGTGCATTTACAACACGCGTACAGGCATTCACGCACTCATGCACATGGTTAAGTTGTGGCTCATTTTGAAGGTTGTGTAACATCCACTCTGAGTAAGAGTTGCAGTGCAGGCAGAGATCAAGCTCATCTAATAGGCAAGGCTTTGAAAACGCAGCTAAGCAAGCTTTCTTTTCCTGCAGGCACAAACAGGCTGCAGGCTGGCTTTGTTATGTTTCCATGCAAATGCATCACAGATAAAGAAACCATGATGCCGGTTCATCTTTAGTATTTAGGTTAAGTTTGCTAGCTATAGACAGGAGAAAAAAAATCGTTCAATTCACTGTGCCACTCAAAGGCTACCAGCAGCTTAAGGTAATGTTTTCCTACCTTTTACTCAAAGCATGAGCTGACGTAAATTAACACACCTTAAAGGTCAAAATGACAACTTTGACTATTTTATTGTTTTTATTGGCTCCTCTACATGACCTTCTCTTTGGTGATGATTGGATCTTCAGGCGCTAATGAATTCCAATTGAATTTTGCAAACTGCAAAATTTCCATTTCCTCTCTTGAGCATCGTTCCAGTGTGCTCACACTCCCCACTGAGTCTTCTCTGTCTTGTACCGTCTTTGTCATTATCTAATCAAACTTTGCCTTCTTTACAATAACTATATTAACGAGGACAAGATACCTTTTAACTAATTTTGTCGCTTTGTTTCTTTCAAGTAGTAAGACAGCTGGTAAACTGAAATCAATCATCGTTACTTGTTAATACCATCAAGGGATAGAAAGCAAATTTCTTACAATACCAGCCGTTAGTTGGGTGGTAGGAATGAAAGTAGGCAGATGATTTTGATGTATCTGACTGTCAGGACTGATGGTAAAGCCACAATTAAATAACCCAAAATGAAACGATTTCCCAACTAAATTCTAAAACAATTCATTCTGAATATTAGGCCAGAACTAATGGGCCTCCCATGTGTGTCAGACATGCTGATAATGATACGAAACTGTTCTTTATGTCTGCATTTTTTCTCTGAGCGAAATGTTTCAGGAGCACAGCGGAGACATGCTTGTGCAGCATGGTGCTCGCAATTATAGCGCCTGATTCAAACCAAAACAGAATGTGCTCTGTTTAGTATCCTGAGTAGACCCTTAAACCAAGTGCTGCATCATCCCCATTATCATCATCGCAGTGTTATAAAAGATAACTCTGAATAGCTTTCACTGTGATGAGCTCTTGCTGTTGGGGAGAGTGTGAAATGACAGCGTATATGAGGGGAATTTTGTGTGTTTTGGTTTCTACATTTGAGCAACATGCTGATCGATCCCATCAGGTAATAGATTCTGTCCAAAACAACAACTGTCTATAGAAAAATAATAGCAATGGTTATTTATTTGAAAAATGCATCTAAATGTATGGTAATACAGTCAATAGAAATGAGATACAGAGTGTTAGAGAACAGTGTTCGTTTCACTCGTCCTATGATATATAACATCTTATAACTATAATAGTATTTTTTTCTAATACTTAAACCCAGTGGTGTTTTTAACTCTAATGTAATCACATCTTAACCTTGATAGTGGCAGATCACAAAGCAAAGCAACTATATGATCATTTTGGAAGACACTAACAATGGATTTATTTCATCATTTAACTATTATGACTTGTTGCGAGTTAAAATACAGTTTTGGACATTACTTTAAGATAATTTAATTGTCATTTTACGACACAAGGTTGTTATGCTACTACTGAAACGGTAACTTATATGAATGTTTAAATAAATGAAAAATTAATGAAAAAAATATATCTGTTTTTACATTTAAGTGCAAAGGATAGGTTGAGCAGTCCTAAGTTTGAGGACAACAGCTGTCCTTTAGTCAGGTGGTTCGGACACTTTTGTATCTCTTTCCAGATGGCAGCAGGGTGAACAGGCTGTGGCTGAGCTGTGTATGGTCTTTTATTATCCACCGGGCTCTGCACAGGCACTTCACCTCCCTGATATCACTAATGCTCGGTAAATGGGTACCAATGATGTTCTGGGTGGTTTTAATCACCTGCTGCAGAGCCCTCCTGTCCCGGGCCGTGCACATCTCATGCCAAAATAGGGGGAAGAAAATGGAAAGAGGTCCAATGGTCATCATGAGACATTATCACGCACTTCCTAGCCTGTCGTTTTCCCCCCTCTCTTATTCTCATCACAGGTCTCTGTCTCTGTCTGTGTCAACACTCAGATGACGAGTTCTTTAAATTCCTGCAAAGCTCTCACCATCTGTCCAGAGCTGCCTGCTGGCATCAGATCCTGCCTGTTGTGAGGAGTCATTCGTCTGCGCCTCCAGCAGCCACCAGAGCTGTTTGAATCAGGCTCCTCACTTTAATCCTCATGGACAGTGTCTCTGGGTGTGTATGGGCTGTACTGATAG
>JAPZDZ010000005.1:6843352-6857703 GCA_029783805.1 Acanthurus tennentii
ATTTCCTTTCAGAGTAACATTGTAAAATTTGCCCAACAAGCCTTACTTTCAAGGCTCTAAGTGCATTTTAAACAAGCCCATTTCCATGTCTCTCCCTCTTCGTGGTGTAACACATTTAAACAAGTCCATTCCCTGGTCCATGTGCATGTTTCCCATTAGGGCTGTTTGGAGAGGCTGCAGCTCTGGGGAGACAGCCCTGTCAGATGGTTAACAACCGCCATTTTTCACACCGCCGCCACTGTCGCTATCTCCCTCGCTGCACCTACCTATAGCAGCTTGCAGATGGGCCATGGGGAGCTGGAGGGGGGGGACTGGGAGCCGACAGGGAAGAAGTGGAAAGAGGAAGAAATATGGTGGAAGTCACTGTGGAGGAAAATAAAGAAGATGCATCTGAGATAGTTTGTTTGCTTGTGCACGGAGATGAACATGCCACAGAAACAAATCTCATCCGAAGCACCAACACTGACGTCCTGTCCGTCTTTCTCTATTTCTCCTTCTTCCCTCCATCACTCCTTGACACCAGGACTCCCCCCACTCGCTGAATGAGGGGTTATCCTTTAAATAATTCATTGCAATATTTCATGCAGCAGATCAATAATGTATTTGATCATCCTGCTCTCTGTTGCCAATGCTGCTGCCATAAGCTTTTTTTTTTACATTGCAGCCTGTGCCCTGGTTTCACTTTAAATGGACCACGCAAAGACGGGCAGCAATGGAGAGAAAGGAGGAGAGGAACCACAGATGAACAAATCTGTGTTTACCCTGCCTGCAGCCAAGTCTCCCTTTTCAGATGATACAGTGGGCATGTTTCTATGGGTTACCTCTCTTCTTTAGGCTGGCACCCACACACTTTTAGCTTTATTACTAATGCATCGACAGCCAAACTTGAGCCTAGAGATGAACACTCACATTTGGGCTCAGAGTTTCTGCAGGCATCCATTTACCCAACTCTGAGCCTATTGATTCGGAGGAGTTCATTTCTATGGAAACCCGAGCCTCATAAATTCTCATTTGCACCACCAGGATAGGGCTATTGTTGTGAGCATAGCACAGGTGACTAGAAATTAGCATAGCATGCGGAGATTAATAAATTAGCAAAAACTAATCCGACTCGGCATAATAAAGAAGGTGATCGATATGTTATTGACCCATTTCAGTCGGCATTTTGCAGGTACATGTGGAATTAAATGTATAGTATGAATGAAAAGGTCGGGAACTGATCTGGAAAGAGCAAACACAGAGGTTTTGCTAATGAGGAAGGGAGAGATTATTGAAGGAGAAAATGTGCCTGCAGCCATAGTTTAAAAACCCAGTTGTGATTTACTCATTTGGCTAACTTTATATCAATAAATTCAATCACCCAACAGAGAAGTAAAGGGGTTTTACAAAAGATTTTACACGAAATTCTACAAAAATGAAACTTGGAGTCACCAGTGTAGTAACATCTTGCAGTGGACGCAGCTTTATGACGAGTTTATCGCACTTTAGCCCAGCTGTTTTATGTAATGCTATAATCTCTTCGCTTCACCTGGACCTCGTTGTCCACGTGCTCCAACCCAAATGTCGTCATCATCGTCTCCATTTGAGGCTCAGGTTGAGCAGCGTTGGTCATTATTCATCATGCTGTGTTGACTCATACAGTGTGATAATGTGAAACTGGAAGCTTCAAAGTACTCCACCGCTCCCTGGAGAGACATGAATTATTCCCGGTCCTCCTTCTCCCAAGCGCGCATCCCCAACAACCCCCCCATCCCCACCCCCACACCGCCACCCCCCCACCCCATCGAACAACAAACTCAGCTGAAACTACAAATATCATCAGCCTCTCTGCGCAAAAGCCTGTGATACACTTTCAATTACCGATGCCAAATCTCCCAAACAAGCCGTTCTTATGTGGAGTTTATCGGCTTGAAGGCGAACTAGAGAGAGAGAGAGGAGAGATGCTTTTCAGAGTCATTATCCCCGTACACGCTAGAAGACACACACACACACAAACACACTCTTCTTTTCCCTCATCCCACTCCTCCTTCATAACACATACAGTAAGATGATACATACACACACATACAAAAACAGAGGAGATCTCTCTCGCTCATTTGCTCTTTGTTTTCCTCCGAAGTGTCGTTTGTGCTGAGGGTGCCGTAAAAGTGGGCTAAGTAGTGTGTCTAAGGTATGAGGGAGCATTATCTCCCCGTTCCCTCCTTCATCAGGCTCAACCAGCCCAGCGGGGGACACTCATTTACTTTATGGAATATTACTTTCTCCCGTTCTCTCCGTTACCATGGCATCCGCTATAAAAAGATTTTCTTCTGATTGCCAGTATTTGATCCCCCCCACACACACACACACACACACACCACCCTCGCCGTACACTGCAAGGAAGAGCCCTTATTGATTTTCATTTCTCATATGTTTTGAGAGCAGAGAAAGAAAATTAACATACCGTGAAGCACTTACAGTCACACAAAAGGGGCTTCATTGAAGTGCGGAAACGTGCTGCTCGCAGGCATTTTATGGTCTAACCTTTGGAAAGTGTAACACAGTACATCAATACATTCTGTATATACATTTATCACGAAGCGCCTTCACATACATTATATTCACTTCCACTCATTACATGTTCTTGAAGCACATATCAGAGGAACTTGTTTAAATTAATAAAAATTACTTCCTGTCTACGGTTTTCTTAAGCAGGTGCTGCAGAGAAGCATTGTTTAGCAAGTGTTTTGTTTGTTTGTCTTGCAGGGTTGTTAAGGAGCATCTTGGTGAGCAGGAAGTGGCGATTTCCTTGACTATTGACTCCTTGGAGGAGGAGGACCTCGGAAATTATTCCTGTTATGTAGAAAATGGTAACGGCCGCCGCCAAGCGACCATCCAGCTCCTCAGGAGGGGTAAGGGGTCTTTTGACTTTTTCCACCAGAACCTTGAGTATAAGCCCATAACATCCAGTTTTTACATATTAAAATAGATATAGAATAATTATCTAATTCCTGGCTGTCTAACACTATCATACATATTCTGCATCAGCTTGTTCCAAATCATCATTAAAGCTATAAGGTGAATGAAATATTCAAAGCCTTCCTGCACCATCTCATCAAATGGAAATATACAGGAAATCTTTTGCATAATTTTTTATACATTCCCCCATTCAGCCTCAAACATTTTGTATCTTTGGGACTTTTAGGATCTCCACTAGAGTTTAAAATAAAGTTGTGTGTGTTATAAAGATGGGTTGACAGCAAAATCACTGCTTCATTGATGTTAAAGGCCTAAAAGCTGCTCTGATCAATATTTTTCATATCAATAATGCATTAAATGACCACATGTGATAGAAATGGGTCACTTGCAGCTAAAAACTGGTTGGGTATTATCTCCCAAATCTGTAGTGTCTCTCAGCTCTACAAAACATTTTAGCATCTTTCAGCTCATTATTTACCCACAACTTTGTTGATTGGATTCATTCTCATTGCTCTTATCAGCAGGAAGTTGCTTTAGGTGGTAGAAACTCTAATCAATTCAATTTTCACTACCTATCAACCACTAAAAAGCACACCTCAAAAAAAGAGAAAATGATCCAAAGCAAAAATATTATAGATGCTGATGTTGATCCATTTCTGCTTTTATGGTAAAGAAGAAAATGTTTGCAAGTAAGTTTACAATATAGACTTTTTAAAAGTGTTGGTACTGTATATCATTGTTGTGTCTACGGCTTGTTTTTACTGCCCCCAAGTGGCCAAAAAATCATCCCAGTTTTACTGACTGCAGACTTCAACAGATTATTATGATATCACTTCAGATGTTAGAATTTTGTTGTAACAGCACTAAAAACACTATGCAAATCCTTTCCTACCCCTAAAGACCTGACAGCATCTTTTTGTTCTTCTTTTCTGGTCCATTTTCTAATCTTTATTCATCCGCATTTGTGTTAACAATCTGTTCTTAAGCTCCATTTGGTTGTTCTGTTTCTTTCTACATGTGCTCCAGCAGCTGTGTAGCTATTTTGGCTTTCTAGCATGACTTGTCTGAAGCTCTTTTCATGCACTGGTTGTCACCCTGCAAAGAGAGGTAATTTGATGGCTGTTTAAACAGCAAATTGGTCCTCAGCTTTTCCCAACAGGCCAATAAGTTCGGCATACAATTACATTTTAAGTCTTTATCTGACTGTCTCCCTGCTTTAATCTCTTGCTCTGTGACCGTCTTTTGTAGATGTCCCAATTTCAAGTGAGTGGTCTTTGTAGGCTCCAGACAACTTCATTTCACTGTCTCTGTCAAAGCAGCTTTTCCAAAGAGAGGGATGCTGAGAAAGACTTCAAGTCGAGCTCTCTCTCTCTCTTTCATTATTTTGATATTTATTTCATGTTTCATTGCCCTGCAGCAGGACTGTAAATGTTCCTGCAAGCTGTTTTTTTCTTCCGTCTTAGAAGAAAGACGGAAAAAGGAACAAGAGATGGAAAAAAAGGAAGCGATGGTGGTGAAACATACACGACTTAGAGAGTGAGGATGGCTGCTTTTAACTAAATAAAAGCATTATTACAACACTGCTGTCCTTGGAGTATTAGTTCCTGTTCAAGAGAAAACATCAAGGATTATGTGATAATGTGCTACAAAAACAAATCTGTCAGTACAAGTTAAAGTACCATATTGATGTTCCCCCAGGAACCAGTTAGCATAGCTTAGGATAAAGACTGGAAACAGTAATTTCCTGGAGTCTTTGCACTCAGTCAAGAAATAGTTTGGCACATAACTTCTCTTAAAACCATAAAATCTGACATGTAAGGCTTTAGGTAGGCAAATTTGTCAGCCATGGACAGAGTCAGACTAGTCGTTTGCCTCAATTTCCAGGCTGGATGCTAAGCTAAGCTACCATATGTTGGCTGTAGCTTCATATTTACAAACAGACATTAGAGTGGTATTATTCATTGTTGGGGTCCCAGACCCCACTTCGACCATCACTGGTAAAGAGGGTGCATTATGGTTGCCATGGCAGCTTTGCAGTGTGACAGAGAAATAAGATGAACCCGTTTGAGCTGAGCCAACCAGGTAAATGCTGCTTTCATATACTACATTACTCACCCTCCCCCAAGCTCGGTCTCTGGGGAGACAGAGAGGAAATAATGAAAAAGAGAAATGAATGTAGAGATAGAGAGAGAGAAAGAAGAAGTAGATGTGATGGAGAGAGGTGGTGTGGGTCAACTGAAGCTTCTTGTTTTGTCCACTCATGTCCAGGTTTGTCACCAGTCACACCATCGACAACAGCCAATGTGTAGAGCCATGTCGTTGCTGCGCTGCTCCAAAGAAATGAACTCAATTTTTCATTTTCTCCCTTTTTTTTTTCTCCATGTGTCTCCCTGCACTGTGCCCTCTCATTTTTCCCAAAGTCATAATGAGCCTCGTGCCTCTTCCCCCTGAAGATTAATGCCGCTTCACTCTGAGCTGAGCTCTCTGAAAAATACTGATGATTGTCGAGCCTCCCAGCAAATGTAAATGTCTCCTATAAGTGCCTCATCCTGTGATTTTTTTTACAGAGGAACGATGAAGGGAAAAGGCAACCTACAAAACCAACATGGTGCAGAAATAAGTCACCGGCCTGTTTTTGTGTGCTCATGAGACATGAACCATGATCTCCTCTGCAGTTTTAAATATTCTCTGGTCTGTTGTGTGTCGTCCTCAGCAGAGCTCATGTACACTGTGGAGCTGGCAGGAGGGCTGGGAGCGATCCTGCTGCTACTCATCTTCCTCATCTCCCTCTACAAATGCTACAAGATCGAGCTGATGCTTTTCTATAGGAGGCACTTTGGTAGCGAGGATGTGGACGGAGGTAAAGAAAGCACAAAGCATCACAAAGAAATCTTCTCTCTGTTTCTGCCTGAAGCCCTTTAACCTCCAACGTGTTCTCACCGTTTTTACCGCACCTTGCTTTTTTAAAAATTCAATGTCGAGCGAGCACAGATGACTGTGTATGAGCCTGTGTGGGTTTATTTTCATAGATATGAATATGTGTTTTTTTTACCCATGTGAACAAGGTTTTGTGTGTGTGGGTATGTGTGTGTGTGTGTGTGTGTGTGTGTGTGTGTGTGTGTGTTTTCTGTCAAAGTCTCTATCCATGACAGATACACATATCTTCTTCTGTCCTATCTCAGTGACAGCAGCCTATTTCCTCTCTCTTTTCTCAACTGTTGGTATAAGAGGTGCACATGATTGTGTGTGTGTATGTGTGTTTGTGTGTGTGTGTATGTGTGTGTGCTTCGCTGCAACGGTTGCATAGGGAACAGAGGAGACAGATTTTCAATTTGTTGCCCATTTAAAAAGAGATCAGTCTCAATATGTCACAGAATGATGCCCACCCCTCTGCTGTTGAAGGCCAGATAGCGGGACGCGGGGACCAGGCAGGCTCGAAGCTCCCTCCCCGTACGACAAATAACAGCGTAAACAGCCTAAAATTGGAGGGCAAGTTTTTGTTTTCTGTACCGAAGATAGTTAACTTTTCTTGAGTTAAGAATTCATCTGTTCGTGTCCCAGTATTTTCTCTTTGAGCTTTGTATTTTGACTGTCTCTGCTTTCTTTTCAAAAATTCTGAGAAGACTGAGCTCCTCTCTGAAACGCTGGATTGTTTCTACAGTAGCATGAATTATCTATTACACACTGTTTTGTTGACTCAAACTTCCACATGATTAAGTCATATCGTCAGGGACTGCCAATACAAGCTGTTTTTGATTTTCCAAGTTTGCTAGGTAGTTAATTTGCAAGGTTGGTTGCTAATTTGAAAGCCTTGTTTGATGTTTGGATCGTATCGAGTGCAGCCCTGGCCTTTCCAGTGAGTTTCAAAGCTGCGTGTGCTCCTCAGAGAGTTTATGAAAAAAGCCCCCCCTCCCTTTTTGGATGGCCCACTCTCCAGTTTCTACAGAGCGTAATGACTAGGACTTATAGAACGTGTCACCAGTAGTGCTTTTTTTTCACCCCATCTTCTATTTTCTGCCTTTTCACTTCTTTTCACTGTCTTTTGGGAAATCAGTTTTAGGTGGGAAAGAGGGTATTTGCTTCAATCCTGCATGGGATATTTTTGTATCCACTGCAGTTTATTTCATGCACAAGATAGCCAAAGGTATTGGACAACCCTGTGCAAATTCTCCTGTGTGTTTTTTCATCTTGGCCACTTTGTTAAAATTAAGGGTGAGTGTTGTTTAGAGAAGTATTTCTCCTGTTTCAACATGACAGTGCTGCTGTGCACAGGGTTAGAATGTTTCTTTCATTTTGGTGTGGAAGAACTGAATGGTCAACAAAGATTACTGACCTCAACCCCATCCACCTTGAATTTGCCTTCACACGCAATCACGGAGGAGATGGAGACTTTTCTGGCAGAATTTTACAGAAAAAGCACAAGGGATTGAATATTTTACTGCTTTGGTGTTTTGAATAGGAACAACTTGCTGATACAGAAGAGACAAAGTAACAGATAAACTGAAGTAAAGTCTCAGTCATCATTTTGTGTTGTATGTATGAAAGTTTTACTGTGGTGCAAAGTCAGGTTCTGTGCATTATATTTACAGTAATACAGTTTAGTAAAAATAAACACCAAAGTCAGTCTCATTCTGCATCACCCAAGGTACTGACGTGTGCACAGATTGATGTTTTTTGTCTTACAGCTGATTATCTTTGAGGAAATGATCACTACCAAGTGTGATTTAGCATGAAGAGCATTATCTGATTTGTTTTTTTACTAATAGTTTATTTTTGGAATTGATCAGAAGTTTCTGATAAAATAAACCAACTTGAGCTGTGATTCTGTGAAAAGCTAAATGTCCCATGTGCAGCATTTTGTGTATTATTTAAATGCTGTAATGCCTGCATGGTTTTAGAGTGAGGTGTTTGTAATCAAGTATGAAGTCGTGTTCAGGCGTCCAGATGCTTTTTTCCATGAGTCTGTGTGTTTTCACGGTGAGGCTATGATGTCTCAAGGGTGCATTGTGCCTTTTGAGCTGGACACCAATGCATTTAGTTCACTTTTTTCATTCCCAACTCCTGTTTGTTTCTCATTTGTTATCCAGAAAACAAAGACTACGATGCATACCTGTCCTACACCAAAGTGGACCCTGACCAGTGGAGTCAGGAGACCAGGGAGGAGGAACGCTTCGCCCTTGAGATCCTCCCTGATGTCCTGGAGAAACATTATGGCTACAAACTTTTCATCCCTGATCGAGACCTCATTCCAACAGGAAGTAAGCACTGCGACTGTCTGTGTGTACATGCTTGTACACCTATGTTCATGGAACATATTGTACTGCAGTGTGAGGGCATATACAGTCGCTCTTATACTGTTGTTGCTGCAGTGTTTGGCCCATTTTTTACACCTTGACTTTCACCGGCAAGGGCCATGCCACAACAATGAGTTAAAGGTTCAATGAAATGAGGAATCATTGAAATTGGATGTGAGAAAGAGGATGGAAGAACAATCTTGTTGCTATTCTACCTGTTTTGGTGAGAAAAAGTGGACCTTTAGCTGAAGCCTTGGTGGCGTACCTGATGTATCTGGTGAGCAGCTTGTACAGGCTGCGATTGAGCATGAAAATGATACAGGATGAAGGGAAAGATTATAGGTGGATGTACCTGAGGAATCATAGCTCCACAGGAAGCTCAGAAAAGACAACAAGAACATAGATTCTAGGGATAAGTTTAGCTTGGGGGTCTGTTAATATAAATGCAGACAATAGATACAGAGGCTGAAGGTCAGAGGCAAGTTGCCATCATTTTGTAGCGTGAGTGCATTCCTGTTTTCTCAAGTCTACATTTGGAAGGGGAATGGCACTGTTCATCTGTGAGGGGGGGAGAAGTGTTTTTTAAGGCTCTCTTTGCAGTGAGAGAAAGGGATTGTCTAATGGACCTATCATGAATGACCACTTTGACCACTTTAGCCAATAAGTTGTTGCCAGATTTAAGTTCAGTGAGAGCAGACTGAAGGCTGTAGTAGATACAGGAAGTATCAGGAATGACTTTCATGCCTGGATGAAAAAACAATGTCAATTCTATTTGTGGAAAAGTAAACAAACTCTCTGCTGATGTTTCAGTTCGGCTGGGGCATTTTCCTTAAACGAGCCTGTCAGGATCCAGTTGTGGTTTGGTTGTGATAGAAACTATTTTCTTGCTCGGGCACCTCCCTGAAGAAGCAGCTATTTAGAAAGCAGCAGCTACAAGAAGTGCAGCAGGTGGGGAAGTGGCCTTCCGTAATGTCACAGCTTTCAAAGATTGGAAGATGACTAAATGTTGTATGTCAACAGGGTTTTAGGATGATGAGAAAAGGGGCTGCAGCTGGCGATAAAAGGTCCAGAGCGAGGAGGGGAGCAATGAAAGGGTGGGGGGGCACCACATAAGCTGCGAAAGAGGGATGTGCAGTCTCCAAAATGTGCCAAATCAAGGGTACCCCAGCATGTTATATTCCCTCGGTGTGTTAGTCACCCAGTGGTCACCCTGCTGCCTCGGTAGCAAAAGGAACATCACTGCTGTAAAAGCCTGAAGCCCAAAATGTAAAACCATGTTAAGCGCAATTAAAAGATAATTACCAGCTTGGAAGTTTGTTTTGGAAAAGCTTAGCTGATTAGATTTCAATTAAGGTATAATTTTAAGGCCAGAAGAGAGGAAAAAAGGGTAGACTGGTGGGAAATAAAGGTCGCGGCAGAGAAGAGTAAACTTGGCTAGCATGTGGTCGAGCCCCTTCAGCTGCAGTTTTAGCTCTTACAGAAATATTGGGTGGAGCAAAGGTTGTATTGCTGAGGAAACAGCAGAGGAAAGGTGTGGTGGAATGAAAGGATGTGGGCACATCAGGATACTGATAAGCCCATAAAAGCAGGAATTTAAAAGAATACATGAGTGAAGCTACGAAAGTAAAGACTCAGAGGGAAATATGACCTAGCATTTGCTAAACCTGCTAGCACAAGTGTCTCTGTCAGGCTAAGGTATGCTTTGAATGACATAGGAAGACAGACACTGGAGGAGAATCATTTTCAAAAAGGAATATTCTCCCGATGGACAAATTCAGTTTGGATCCATGGGGGTTGATCCTTGGTCGAAATTAGTCTTCTAAGTTTATTGCAAATGCTAAAATTGGGAATGAGGCACGGCCTTTACGAATGAGTTTCCCAGGTACAATAGGCTTGACGGGTGATTTGCGGTGATGTTGAGGCGTGGCCCTGCTCCCCAAATCTAGTTAACCAGTGAATTTCGTTAGTTTAATGTGTTTGTTGCGTGTGTACTGTGTCTTCAGTTTTGTTTTTCACTGTCACTGTCTGTGTGTCTCAATGTTTTGTGCTGTTTTTGGCAGATTCAAGCAGAGTACATTACCACTCACAGTGTTGAGTGGATGATTATTTCAAATTTCTAAATAAAAGAAGAAGGAAAAAGCAATACTCAATCCAACACTGGCAGCAAGACCCTTTTTTCCCATGTATCCTTGCAAATCTCTCTGGATAAGAGTAGAGGCTCATAGAATTTCACATTGGCTGTTCTCATATTATGCACTACATATATGGGATAACAGCATACAGTGTGGACCAGGAGCTGATATATTGAACATATTTATCATCCTCCTTGGTTTTCATCCATGCATTAATAAATCCATGAAAATTCTGTCTGAACATATTCTCATGCGTGCTAACTCTGCTCAGTAGTCCTTCTGTGCCAGTGGTACACAGTGTGCTCTAGTTAGCAGTGATGCTGTGTGTTTGTACTGTAGGCTTCATGTGGAACAGATAAAACGCAAACACGTCCTAGTTGGTCCAGACAGAATTAAACATCAGTGGGAAATGTGTGAAGGCTCCGAGCCCTGCTGACTGAGCCGCCTCTTTCCTTTAATCAAAAGAAAATTGCCGGCAGCATCAGTGCCAAGCGAAATCATTGCAGATGAATGTCCAATCAGGGAAACATGGTATGTGATTAATCATATGTGAAATAAAAAAAAAAAAAAAGCTGAGTGAGAGGAGATGAGGTTACTTATGCAACTGTGTTGAGCATGTTTCTGTGTCTGTACTGTGTTCTGCCTGTGACCTGAATGTTAAAATGTTTATGTTTAGGTCTCACCAATGAGCATTACCAGGATGACACACGACTCTTTGGAGGTACTCGCCCTCAGTCTTTTCCACTTGTATCAGCTGCTGTCATTTTCTCGCTCCTAGGAAGTTTCAAAGAGAGGCTTAGAGTGCCACTGTTGTGTGATCTGAAACATCAGGCCCAATTCAATAGACAGCGACTCAGCCTAATCCTAGACACTGTGCAGCTTTATCAACATTGCCATGTCGTGCAACACTTAACTTTGTCTGTGGCTCTGTCATCCATAGTATTGATTATAATACATGAAATAACTCTTTACACTGCACCAGAGCAAAAGATGCATATTCAACTTAACATTAACATTATGCTATGGATATGTATTTGCACACATGAATACAGTCCCTATGTGATTTACAGATTTGCAGACTAAAATTGGTATTATTAGAACAGAAACTGAAATGAAGCCACCTGTCATTGTCTTGTGTTTTGTGTCGTGTGTTCATGCATCATCGTTAAGTGTTATGGTCCTGTCCTCATTAAATCATTTCTTTAGATCAAAGCATTTCTGGGTTTGTATTACTGTTCTGTTTTGCCACTCTTATGCTTTATGCATGTCAGTTCTTTTTTATCTTTACCTCTCGTTTCCTGCAGCCTACATTGAGGACGTTGCACGCTGTGTGGACCAGAGCAAACGCCTCATCATAGTTATGACACCCAACTATGTGGTGAGACGAGGCTGGAGCATCTTTGAGCTGGAGACGCGGCTGCGCAACATGCTGGTGACGGGGGAGATCAAAGTCATCCTGATCGAGTGTGCCGAGCTGCGTGGAATCATGAACTACCAAGAGGTGGAGGCTCTCAAGCATACCATCAAAACCCTTACTGTCATCAAGTGGCGCGGCACCAAGAGCAACAAGCTCAACTCCAAGTTCTGGAAGCAGCTGCAGTACGAGATGCCGTTCAGGCGCACAGAGCCCATGCTCACCCACGAGCCGGCGCTGGACGTCAGCGAGCAGGGCCCCTTCGGAGAGCTGCAGACCGTCTCTGCCATCTCCATGGCAGCCGCCACCTCCACCGCCATGGCCACTGCCCATCCTGAGCTGCGCTCCTCTTTCCATAACACCTACCACACCACCATGAGGCAGAAACACTACTACCGCAGCTACGAGTATGACATACCCCCCGGAGGGACCCTGCCACCTCTCTCCTCTCTGGGGAACCAGCACACCTACTGCAACATCCCACTGACACTGCTGAACGGACAGAGGCCTCCTGGGAAGAGCCGAGAGCATAGCTTGGAGGAGGCGCATGCTAACAACGCCATGCTCCCTCTGCTGCCGAGAGAAACCAGCATCTCCAGCGTCATCTGGTAATGATGAACAGACTCAGCGTCAGCTGTATGGAGATCAGTCAGGATCAGACGTGGCTCAGCTCAGTCTGGTAGCTCTAAGGAACACAGTTTATGGCCGTGATTACAGCAAAAAGTGTTTTGGATCCCTTCGGTTCCAACTGTCGTTAACTAGCAAAGAGTGAAGGAGTTACAGCGGGTTTGTGGACACGGTGTTCCTCGTTTTTTCAAGTGGACAGCGCCTCTGTTACAGAGGATGTTTTCTATGTGGAACTACAGGAGATACAATGAAAACACTGTTTGATCAGCTAGCGAGAGACGGACTCGCAAGAACTTCATATTCGAGAACCAATACACGATGGCAATTGTCCACACACAACACCAACACATGTAAACACACACACAAATGTGCATACATACAAACGAAAGGAAAACAGGGTCTTGTACATATATTTCAGTTTATTTGTAGCATCAGTGTTTTCCGGTTTTGTTCTTTTGTTCGTTCTATTCAATCAAATGTTTGTTGCCTTCTCTACTGTAGAACTTTGCTTTAAGTTGTTATACAGAGTTGTATATTTTTTATTATTTTCTTCTTTTTAGTTTGTTTTTTTTTTCCTTCAAATTTTATTTCAATGCGCTTGTTTGGGAAGCCAGTATGTCATGTACCTGCGCTGTTGTGTATTTTTGTTTGTTCGTTTTGTTTGTTTTGAAATCTTTGTGTAGTTTAAGAGAACATTTTTTAACACTTTTGGAATTGCCTGGACATTTCAGGAGCTTCGAGAAGCTGAAACTTCTTTTTGTTTACCTGTAAAAGGTGTATCTAGTTTAAAAGGAAACTCTCTTTAAAAAAAAAAATCATAGAATATGCAAAAAGAAGGAGGAGCTGGCAAAAACATTCTGTCCTGTGGGACTGAGAAGGGGGAGCAGTTGGGGGGGGTCGTACTAGTCCTCTCCAATCAGATAGAAGCTTCATATTTTCTATTGAAACAAACAGCCTTGCTGTTTTAGAGTGATAGTGAAATGCCTCACCTTAAAAAGAAATCTGTAGATTATTTTGAAAAGAATTCTATTTTTATAACAGAAAAGAGTTTGCTTGAGAAGTCATACTTATTTGCATTTCATCTATCATAGAAAGGGGGATTTGTGTATAAGTGTTATGCTGGTTTTGTTCACTTGCAATGTGGTTCCTGGTTTGTCAAGAGATTAAGGTGGCTTTTGAATCCCACACGAAAAAATATGTCCTCTACTGTTCTCGATTCAAAAGTGAAGCATTTTCAATGTTTTGGTTTTTCAAACATAATATTATTTCCATCCTGATAATTACTTTGGTTCATATGGATAGTTCATGTTTAAGGAAAGAAAAGAATACATTTGTGTTTTGAAAGACTTTTTAAATATATTTGAAGGTGTGTTTTGAGTATGCATAGCAAATAGATATGTATTCTATATATAATATAGATATTTATATAAGTATATAAACACGATTTTCACTTGGAAAGAAATGTCTATCTTTATAGAAACACAATCATTATCAGTTGCCCTTACTTTCTCACTGCACATTAAAAACATTGATTTCCTCTTGATGTTTTCCTGTTGTGTCCAGTTTTGACCATTTGTTAACAGCCATTCATAACATCATCTTACACACTGCTGACACTCCTCAGGTCCACGTTCATAGTCAGACTGTTGGCGTACTCATCACTCTCTGTGACTTCTGTGGTGACAACAGTTGACTAATGGGTGGGAAAGTGAGCTTGCCAGGTTGAATCAGAGATCTCGCTTCAAGATCTTGTCTGAGGGGAAGTGGATGACCAAATACTGCTGAAATGCCTTTAAAACACTTCGGGACTAAACTCAGTCTTCACCTGTAGTGAACAGCACTACAAGACTGCAGTGGTGCAACAAGACAGCTTGACAACACTGTGTGCATGTGCATAATGTCTTTTTCTCCATATCTGCTCTTCTT